>JAKWIY010000219.1:0-42220 GCA_027704805.1 Solanum corneliomulleri
CAATATTGATTATCACATGCTCAAACAATATAAATTTATAAGAATTCATTGGTCCTCTGATAAAAGTCAAATAAAAACCATTACCATACAAAAATGTGGTACCCGATTCAATGTTATACCGGAACATGGTTCTTGCAAGATCGAATTGTCTAAATTTAATTTGAAACAAAAGTCGTGGTAGGAATAAATTACATGAATATATTTCCTTTTGTGTTTTTCGTAGATCATTCGGAAAATGAAGACATCTTTTATAGGCTTGAAATATTTTGGTTAAAGTTGTTTTTAATATTTATTGAAAAATTTCATGTAATTGTATGTCTTCTTATTGGTTTTGCATACTTTATTTTTATGTACTTCATGTGTTAATGAAGGCCGAATAAGGAAAGAATCACTAGTAATCAATTGAATTTTCTTTTTGATTATACTAATGTGTCAAATGTGGATATACCTAATTGAGCAATATACATATTGATGTCCTTTTATGTTGTTTTGAAATCACGAAGCCCATCAAAAAATTTATTTTTTATTTTTTTATTCAACTGTTCCTTTTTAAAAATAATATTTGTCTGCTTATTTTTTTTTGGTCTTCCGTTCATCTTAGTATGAAAGAAACAAAAAATGATAGTTGATTATTTCAAAATAATTTATTTTTCATTAAATTGATGTCTTGCATGTAAACTATTTACATAGCAAATCAAATATATAATTGTCACTGTGATTTAAAGTTTATGAAGCACAACAATAATTTTAAATCATGAAACATTTTGAAGAAAAAAAAATTAACAACATTGTAGTGTAGTACTAAAACATCAAACACCTTATACAAAGATGAGTCCGCTTATGATTTTGGGCCTTTAAGAACTATGAATTCTGCAACAGATCGCTCTAGAATATTTTAATAAGACCAAAATCTCATCTTATCGGTATGATACCTAATATTTTGGATATTTATAATTCCTTTGATGGGAGCGTAGTTGTTGTTTTTTATAATGGAATAAACATATTCTATGTATCCATTTTTCCATGTAATACTTTTTCATTTTTGACATAACTCGGATTGATTCCAGAGATTTTGTTATAATTGCTGCGTATTTATGGAACTACAACCCATGATTTGCAGGAGTGAATCATGCATTTGATCATATGAAATTACTACTGAGTCTTACCAATTTTCCAAGTTTAATATTTTTTTTGCCTTCTCTTTATTTTCTTTCAATTATAAATTTATTGCAATCTTCACAGAACTAGTTTATGTTTTTTGTTATGAGATATTAACGGACACAAAATAGTCTGTGTATTTCTTCCCACAAATGATCTTGGATTTAGTGTTGTTCGCCCATCAAGACCAAACTGAAATATTAATACAGGATTGAGTAGGGAAGTCATTTTTGAACGTATGAATCACATCATGTATAAGTCAACAGAAAGATCTATAAATATGTTCTTGGTGATACAAAAGTTGTTTCAACTAAAATGACATATCATTCATAAGTCCAACTTCTTTCTTCATCAACTCAAAAAAACTAACACCGAATTCCTTTGGTGTGTTTGGTTTTCATGGAAAATACTTTCTTCAAAAGGAAGTGAATTGCTTTCTCAGTTTTCAAGAAGGAAGGAGAAATTTTTATCGATTCCACTATGAAATTTCAAAGAAAAAGATGTTAGATATCTTTTTTAAAGGAAAAGAATTAATCTATCAATCTTGGTATACTTTTCAATCTAGAATTAGAGGGTAAACTTCATATGTGATCCTGAATGAATGGTCACAACGAGGTACATGATGTTTGTAATCAAATTAGAAGGACAACATAAGTGATTTATAGGCGCCCACACTGCCTAAACGAGCGTCAATGGTTTAAATCTGCATTACATATACACCATTTATTGTAAAGATGCATGTCCTTATAGTTTTTGATAATTTATAATAACAAACACATTGGTAGGTACGCTTTGACAACCTTGTTTTTTGATCTCATGAGGTGTGAAATAACATTAATCAGAGTTTGCATAAGTAATATCCAAATTATCAGCACATAGTACACATACATCTGTCATCCATCTCTTAATAAAGATTTGTAGTTGGCAAGGAAACCAAATTGAGCACAGTGGAAAATCACACTGTCTTTTGCTGCCAACCAACTTACTCGTAAACATCTATAGCTACACGATAAGGAGAATTTTGCCTAGTTCTTTGTAATATTCGCTCTTAAAATCTGATAGGCTTTGACCTAGATTTAATATAAAATATCCTACTACTAGAGTCCGGATCACCTAACAAAGCTTAATATACCAAACAAGTATAAAACAGTTTGAACTGAAAAATCATGTAATATTAAAATAATTCTAAGGTGTATACTACATGTAATTTTAAATTATACTGCTAGAATTTTTCCCTAATCACTCTTTTAAGTAATTGTCTCCGAAAATACATCTCAAGTTTTGATAATGGTAAAGTTTAAATGAATTTGTATTTAATTCTATTTACTCTGATACCCTTGGAATGTACTTTTCAAATTGGACTTATTACTTCCCTCGCTCCTTTTTTGTGTACATTCAATTACTAAATTAGCAAGGTACGTATTAACAACATATATGCAAAATCACTCCACTATAATAAGTAATTCAAGTATAAAAATTCGTATAAATGAATGATTTAATAATAAATACAAAGATTGACCAAAATAGAAGATTCGATCACTAGTAAGGTATACTCCAATTTCAAGAACAAGAACTACAAAATCAAAGTTAATTATACGCTTATAAGCTATCCTATGATAGCTAAAAGACTACGACTAAATCAAATAAGAGATGCTCGACAAAAATAGCACCTAATTATTTATACATTATCATTCCCACCTGCAACATAATGGCCAACTTCTACTCCTTCGCGTATTTATCATGAGATGTTCAGAGTCAGGGGTATAATATTTTATACATTAATATTTGTTTTTCTCTTTAAAATTTTGTAATTCATTTCAAAAAGATTTAGTACCTCAAATCCATTTGATTTACCGTAAGCATAATCATGTTGGTCAACCTCTACTTTAACTTTCACAAATTCATCAATTATCTCTACTATATTTGTGAAAACCCTTGTGTTGTCCACAAGTATAGAAAAAATAATTGATAAATTTTTCAAAAGGAAAGTAGAGAATCGTCAACGTTATTATGTTGAGGGAAAATTAAATGGCCTTCTGGCATTGGGAGATCTCAATAAAGATTTTGAAGTATGAAACGAGAAAAAAAACAAACGAATACTAGTTTATCTATTTTGCATCCCGGATAAAAAAAATCATCCAGATAAAACACGTGGAGGAGAAAAACCAAGCAATAAAGTTGCAGGTAGGAGAATTTCTAGAAGAAAAACAAGTGCTGCTTTGCTAAAGTATTTATAGTTAGATTGAATTGTTGCCCCTGAGCTAGAAAAGGTTGAAAGGTCATTGAACTCATAATTATTATGAATTTTGTTATTGGAGTTTTTGATATTTGAGTTAAGCATCGAAATGACTTATACAATTGTCGAAAGTTTAAAGATGCTAATTTTTTTTCATTCTTATTAAGTCAGTTCTCGTTTATATCCAGTCATCCATTTATACAATGGTTTAGATCACAAAATTATTGAAGGTTTTGGAGTTCTTATGAAATTAATGAAGTTTTTTTTTTTGTTTCATCTTTCATATTTATTATATCATGAGTTGTCTAAATTAGTAAATCAATTAAAGACTTTTCTAAACTAGTGCACAATGTAAGTGATGGATAAAAGAGAAAACATAGCAATGTACGTAGGTATTAAATACTAAATGCCAAATCATTCCACTAAAATAACTAATTCACGTTTAATAAAAATAAAGATTTACTAGATTGGAGATTCGATCATTGGTATGGTATCCTCCAACTTCAATAACACCATCTAACAAATCAATGTAAATTATAAGCTAAATAACTCTCCTCTTCTGGCTCAAATACAACAATTAAATCAAATTTTAAATGCTCGAGTAAAATAGAACCTCCTTATATCTTCTTTATTATTCTCCACCTGCAAATTAATGGCCAACTTCTACTCCTCCACGTATTTCTCATGAGATGTTTATGTGTCAGGGTGTATAATCTTATACATTTTTTTTCTCGTTCAATATTTGTAATTATTTACAAAGATCTTTATTGCCTCAAAGCTATTTGTTTTCCCTTAGCATAATCCTTTTTGCGATCCCCTACTTTCACTTCAAAAAAATTATCAATTATCTCTAGTAGGATACTTGTGGAAAACTTTGTGTTGTCCACAAGTATAGAAGAAATAATTGATAAATTTTTCAAAACAAATCTACGTATCCTCAACGTGTTTATGTTGAGGAACTATCAAATGTCTTTAATGAAATGGAAGATCCCTTTAATGATTTAGAAGAATGCAATGAAAAGAAAACGAAAAATACTAATTTATAAGGTTATGCACCACATATATGAAATACCTCCAAATAAACACATGGAGGAGCAAAAGATGGGAATAAAGTCATGGGTTGGGAAGTTCTAGAAGAAACAAAAAGTTCTACTTTGATCGAGCATTTAAAGTTTGATTTAACTATTTTAACGCAGATTAAAACGGAGGACAGTTGCTGAACTCATAATTATCATAGAGTTGTTAATTGGAGTTCTTGAAATTGGAGTTAATCTTGGAAATTACATAGCCATTGGTCGAAACATTAAATGTGATTAATTCTTTTCTTTGTTATTATGTCAGTTGTCGTTAATCTTCTGTCGTCCATTTATACAATTTCTTAGATCACAAAATAGAAGGTTTTGCAGTTTGTAAAAATTATGTTTTTAGTGTTTTTTTCTTTAATATTTATGATATTATGAGTTGTTTGAATTAATAAATCAACGGAATACTTTTCTAAACTAATGAAAAATGAAAGTGATGAATCAAAGAGAATACTCATGCACTAATTAAGGTTCAGTCAAGGTTCTAACACTCGGGAAATTGGTGCATTTACATGTTACACCTGAGCTTGATGTCTATGAGATGGTGAAACATTTTGTAATGAGATTATAACACCAGCATAAACGGTTAGTATTATTTTATGTTGATTAGAATTTGAGATCAGATATTGTGCATTACTTAAAAATCTGATATGTAGATATCTAGAGGAACACAAAACAGAGATTTTTTTTCAAGTATTTGGTATTGTTTGCTATTAACATCTGATAAGTTGTGAATTAGATTTCACATCAAATGTCCTCCTACTTGAGTCCTATTCACCTAACCATGCTTAATTTACCCCACAATTGTAAATAAAGTGGAACTGAACAATCATGTAATATTCAACATCATTCTCATGTGCATACTATATGTTATTTGAAATTCTTCTGGAAGAATGTTTCCCTAATCACTATTGGTATTAATTATTATGTCGGTGTTAGCATGACAATAATTAATTATGT
This sequence comes from Solanum corneliomulleri, assembly GCA_027704805.1. Classification (NCBI taxonomy): domain Eukaryota; kingdom Viridiplantae; phylum Streptophyta; class Magnoliopsida; order Solanales; family Solanaceae; genus Solanum; species Solanum corneliomulleri. The sequence continues at coordinate 5,437 of JAKWIY010000219.1, forward strand.
ATAGGTCGAAGTAGATATTATTGACAAAATGTACGATGCAAACATAGTTGATTAGAGTAAATTTGAATTGAGCGAAACAGTAGTTAAATTTAATGGTAACCAAGAGCATCATAATGAGAATATTAAATGTTTGGTATATTCTCATGAGGTTTTGCATTATATAATCACTCATAATTCTGAACAAGAGGTAATTAGTAGCACAAAAGAGGATCAAGCATTAGGGGTTTGGAAAATTATTGTTCTCAAGAAAATGTAGATACTATGCCTATTGAAACAGATATATCTCCAAAATTGATTAAATCTGCCAAAAATAGGAAAGAAGCAAAGAAATGTAGATCTACACCATCCAATCAACTAATAGATGCCCAAGAAACATTCCATAGAGTACAAATACTGCATATTTTTCATTATTTTTCTCTTATTAGCTTTGTCGAACCATTTTAACATGTCATATATCAACAAATATAGAAGAAGGTTAAAGATGCCCCTAGTGAAAGAAAATTACAATGGAAACATTTGGTGTTTCATTTATTTAGAATTTGATGTTAACGTGGTGGTGGATACCAAGCAACAATTTACACCGTGTTTAACACAACAACAACATTCTAATAGATTTCATGTCACTTCCGTCCATGTCAAATGTAATGTTTAAGATAGACAAATACTATGGATGGATATTTTAGATGACAACAACTATTAATAGCTTTTGGTTAATTGGTGGAGACTTTAATGTAGTCTTGGTCAAGATATTGATCATAAAAACTTTAAGACATGTATTTAGAGTTGTGATTTATTAGAGATTCCATTCAGAGGCAGCCCTTTCACTTGGTGGATTAGAAAAGTTGGATTCTCTTTTATCAGGATATGTGCAATGATTTAATTTCATGGAAATTGAACATCCTGCAAGAATAGGATCAAATCATTCCCCTTTGTTATTGACCATGTAAGAGGGGATGAATTCATAAGGAAAATATTGAGGTTTCTTATGTTGTGGACTTACCATGATCAATACATAATGGAAGAGTTTGTGTATTTTCTTTTTAAAGAAAACATCAAAACGACAAACTCTTCTTTGACCAAATTGATCAAGGAAGTTTATGGTGATATTTTTCAGTAACTACTAATAAAAGAGATATCGTCAAAATCAAAGAAAAACTACTTTGAGGAAGCTTGTAATGCTGAAAAAAAACTATTTTATAGAGTCCAGGTGAAGTATTAAAACTACTTAGATTTTGAGGAGTTTTTTCTTCCTCAGTAAGTTGAGTATGGCTGGTTTGATACTGTAGATAGTATTACTCTTTCTAAATATATTATTCATACAAAGTTGTCTTATTTCCCCAAAAATTACCAAGTTAACACATTTGCCGACTTTAGATCAATCTGTTTGAATAATTTTATCTAAAAAATTCTATCTAGAGTAGTTCATGAATGAATAGATGGTATGTTCCCTAAACTCATCTCTGCAAATCAATCTGAGTTTATAGAAAATGTTCCTTATTATAAAAGATTGTCAAGAAATCATGAAAGAGGGTAAGCCTTCTAAAATTGTATTTAAGGTTGATATGGAAAAAGCTCATGATAGAGTATCGTGGTTTTGTATGATGAAAGTGTTGATAAAGATGGGTTTTCATGAATTTGTGGTGGATTTAAATTGGAAGCTTCTTGCAAACATTTGGTTGTTATTAATGGGAGTCACAAGGGTTCTTTCAGTTTACTAAAGTGGTGAAACTAGGTGATCCACTACCCCGTGTTGTATTTATTCTATCAGCTAGCATTTTATCTAGGTTCTTAAACTCTTTATGTAAGGATGATCAATTCGGGGTTATGGGATGCTAAACTGGATTACCAATATAAATCATCTTGCTTATGTAGATAGAAATATAATTTTTGCATATACTAGTGGATACTCATCTGTAAAGATCATGTCAATTTTAAAGAAGTATGATATTCAGTGAGGACAGAAAATTAAAACGGATAAAAGAGCCTTCTTTATACATCAAAATCAAGCACCTGCTCGCACATTGCTGGTTCAGGAGTGTACAAGTTTTTATACAAGAAGATTTCCACTCAATTATTTGGGGTGTCCTATATTACATAAAAGGAAGAGGAAGGAGAATTACTTTGATCTTATTACAAGGGTCAAATCTGAATTACAATCCTGGAATGGAAATATGTTATCCTATGGAGGCAATGAAATTCTGATAAATAGTGTTTTGCAATGTGTTCTAATTCTCATTTTGTCTGCTAGGCTTCTTGGAATGATATTTGCTTTCCCAAAAAAGAGGGTTGTATTTGTTTTAGGTCTTTATTTAATTTATCTCAAGATAAATATGCTAAATTCTATTGGAGGTTCAATATCAAAACTCTTTATAGGCCAATAATATGTGGAACAAATATAGTGAGAAGAAAAGGGATATCTTTGAACAACTTATTTGGCGGGAACCTAGAGGTTTAACATCTTTAATGTTGTTTGATAATTGGTTAGGGTTAGGTCCTCTATATTCACAACCAACAGAAGTGAAAACCTGCCACAATTTGATAGATATTAACGCTTATATGAATTAATATTTTTTGGGATTATGAGAAAATGCAAATGTGCATGCCTCAAAATATAGTGGATCATGTCAAAATATTCCATAGATCGGATTAGACAGATAGATTAAAGTTATAAATCATGGTGGACATTTCATTTCTGGACAATTTCAGTTAAAAGTGCTTGGAATAATATAAGAAAGAGAGCAGAGAAAACTGACTCTTATTAGAAGATATGGGTACAAGGCATTCCTCTTAATATATCTTTCTTAGCTTTTAAGGTGTGGAATTTTTTTTACAGTGGCTACTTAAATGACACTATTGTTTCTGCGATGTTCCAGCTGATGAGACAGTGGATCACTAAGTTTAAAAATGAGAAGTTGCGGAAATAGAATGCAGATATTTTGCTGGTGCAGTTGGTCTTTTGGGACCATTGGTTAAAATGAAACATGTTTTGAATGTTAAAGGTAACTCTAGGAAAAAGGATAACATTATTTAATGCAATTCCTAATATCAGCTTATGGGTTTTTCGAAAAAGGACAAATACCATTCTACATGGTGCTTCTTACTCTACTAATAGAGTTATTTGTGATATTTTCAACACTAAAAGAATTTCATTAATTTTAAATTTAAAATAAACCCAATATTTAAATAATGGCCTTAGATTGTTACTCTACTTGATAGTTTCAGGCCTAGTTTTACATCCACGGTGATAAGGTGGAGTTACCACCTTTGGGATGGTTGAAATGTAACATGATGGGGCATTAAGATGTAATCTTGGTGCTAGCACTATTGAATTTTGTGTTAGAGTTTCTTCTAGTGATTTTTTAGGAGCAAGCGGGCTTAGGATCTACTACTATTGAAACTTCACTATATACCTATGAAGGTTCAATTGATGTTAATAAATTCATCTAGTAGGTTGTCATGTACTCTTCACCTTGTCTGAATTAGATTCTATTGATTATATATAATGCACTTTGTGAGAGCTTTGAGGCTTCATTAATGATAAAAAAAACTAGGACAAGTGAATTTGTATTTTCTTTACTTCTAGATAGTGTATTCACTAGTTTTCCTATGAGTTTTGTTGTACATTCCTATTCTTAATTATGTTGATAACGTATGAGTATGGTGTTGTTGCTATATAGTTTTAGGATCAGATTCAGTCTCTTACATTAGTGGTTTTTGTCATAGCTCCAAATCTAGGTGGTGGTATTAATCCTATATTTGGTTCAATCCATAAGATATAGATTGGAGGGGAGAGATTACAAATATTAGGTAGGTTGATCGAGCCTCCTTTTTCTATTTGTAGATAGCAAGAATTGATAAATACTAGATAAAAAGCCGATAAATAAGTTAGTTTGATTTACTTACCTCTACGAATTAACTAGGGATATGATTCAACTAATTGTTGTTGCATAGAGAATCACGGTATGACAAAGCTCTGGTAGAAGAAGGATATGCTTGTTCTTACAAGAATAGATCCCTTTAACTAATCATATCCCCAATGAACTCTTAAACGCCGAATCAAAGATGATGAAGATGCTTAGATCAGCCTGCTCTGACAAGCATCAAGACTCAAATTTTTGTCTAGACTTGATTTCTTCTTGGTTCTTTTTTACGTTTAGGGTTTTTTTGCTTGGTAATTTGCTGGACCAGATCTCATTTGGGCCTATTCATTTTTTGGCTCCTTTTATGTTAGTAAAAAATGGGCTCCTGCCACCTTAAATCAAAAAGAATAAGAAGAAGTTAATGCCTCTTAAAATACATCTCAAATTTTTATAAAGGTTAAATTTAACATTTTTTAAAAAAGAAATATTTATTCACAAGAAAAGAAATACCCTCGTTTTTTTTATAAAAAAAGTTAGTTCCATTTAACTATATGTGTATTTTCCCGCATACACCATCCCTTTATTTAAGCCCCACTCAAGTGGGATTGAAGTTTGATAACGTGAGAGAGTTTCAATGGAAACAAAGCTGGGAACACTGATTTTTAATTTGGTGAAATAGAGAACAAGCATTAAACGGAAGGAAGAGGAGCGGCACAAGGGGATTAGTTTTTACTTTGAACTTTGTGTTTATAATAGAGAATGCATTGGTTATGTTAGAAAGCAATCGTTTTTGCACGACAAGTACCTCAGTCACTCCCCTCCAAGAGACTGACTCTATAACGACCCATTAGGCCCTTTTGAGTAATAGAGTTTCTTATTTCATAAATGACTTCAGGTATATTCTAAATGGTTATTTTGGACTATTTCTAAGTACAATTATATAATTAATGGGATAATTTTAAGAATTAATTTAATTGGTTGTTAATGAAAATAACTTTTAATTAGTAGTGGAGAACTTTCAGAACTTTATAGTGAAACATGTAAAATAATAATGGTAGTAAATAATTTGTTAAAAGAAAAGAGAAAAAGGGGAAAACTCTGTGATTGGGAGAGAAAAATATAGAGATTTCGGTAAATCAATACGCCCCTAAATCTTTAATATATTAGAAACATGGGTTGAATAATTTTAATATATTAGATAGGAGGGAATGTAATTGCCAATGTGAATTTGAATTGATGCACTACAATGTGTTAGTACCATGCATGTCTTTTACCAATATGTTTACGACTAGTGTTGGCAATTTAATCACAATTTTCACTGACCCGCAAAAATAGCCCATCAAATATGCGTTGAAAGAGTGATTTTAAATATGACTAATATTCGGTATTATACCCATATTTGACCCATTAAAATATTGGTATATTATAGGACAACTACGGGTCAAATATAAGTATTGCAATTTTTCTCCATTTTTTCAAAAAACTTTTTGTTACCATGTTTTACAAGCGATTTGTCAAAATTTTCATATATGGGTCCCTATTAATATTTCAACTCTCGACCTCCACCCCACGCTTTAAAAAAAAAATTACAGTTAATTTTTTTAAAAAAATTTGAACGTCAAAATTTTCATTTTTCACCCATACCATCAACTCACCCCCACCCCAGCCACTCACCCCCCATCACAAAAAAAAAATTAAAGTTTATTTTAAAAAATGTTTTCAACTTCAAAATTTTCATTTTTGCATCCCTACTTTGTACCCCCACCCCCGCTAGCCTCTATCATCCCCCCCCCCCCCCAATTTTTTTAAAAAGTTTTTTTTTCTTTTATAATAAAATAAAACTAAATGAAGATTTTTCAACATGTTTCATGTAAAGAATAAGACTAAAATATTTTCTCCATATTGAATTGTTAGGTAAAAAAACTATTTATTCATGAAAAATGGTTAAACTAGTATTTTACCCAATCTATTTAGTAGCCAACCCATTTTGACCCATATTAAATATGGAAGGTTAAATGATTACCCATTTTATGTTTAGCCATTTTCCATTTTCCCACATTTAACCATACCCGCCCATTTGCCACCACTATTTATGACTATCAGTTCAATGATGTTTGTCATTAGAGAATTCAATCATTATGATTGAGTTATGTAATTTTCATTCATTGTAAATAGTTTAGGATTAATAGACTGTGTTTCACTAAGTAGGTGATTTCAATATTATTATTTTTTATCATATTATGCTTAAGTTTTGATGTTTTGAGATACATAAATATATATTAAGTGTATTGTATTATATGAATTCCATTATAGTTATGTTACTTGGACGAATTGAGACTTAACCCTATTCATGAATATATAGGAAAGAACGAGATGTGATGTATTAGTTGGTATCAACATTTAGGATTTTAATTAATTGTATTGATGAGTTTAGGCTAGATATATAGAAATATGGATGTCTATTGACTCGTCTCCTTATTAATATTGTACACTTCATAGATTAGTGACGTTTTAAGGCATTAAGGATAGAATAAAATTTAGGGAATTAGCCTCCATTACGTCGAAGAAGGTAGGTTATGGTTTATTTTATGTGATAGAGAGACTCTTAATAGTTATTTATAATCATTGAGTAATTTTGAGAAATTTTCTCTATACGTAATTATTGTGGTTTAGATGATTCGCGTGTTGTTTGTGATTGGTGTTTAATCCCAATATCGTGAAATATATCATCTTGAATTTATTTTCTTGAAGTGATACCTTCAATAAACAAGACTTTGTGAAAGGGTTAATGAAGTGTTTGTTATCTAATAGGTTCAGATAAGAAAACCAAAAAATATAAAAGATGTAAAGAAAAAACAAAGAACTAATCCGAGTCCACAAAACATGTCGTGTGTGCTTAAGAAATGTAAACCCCTCAAGTAACCTAGGTTGCACATATATTCCTCCTAAGATAAAATAGATTAACTATTAAAGAAGTAGTGTAACCTCAAACAACGATAATTTCAACAAACTTGAAATGACACCAACAAGTCACACAAAGACATAATTGATCGATCCTTTTTTGTAAGAAATGTTTGAATAAGAAGGGAAGAATTCAATGTAGAAAAATGAGAGAAAACCACTTTATGTATAGCCAACAAAGGGTAAAGGTCACAACTCTTCGGAAAGAAGATAATACATTTAGAAATGTCACAACATTTTTGAAAAGGCATAACCTTTCAAATTGTCACATCCCTTTATGAAGGACACAACCTTTCATAAAGGTCATAACCCTTCAGTATACTCACAACCCTTTCAAAAGAGTAACAATATATAATTTCTTGTTCAAACCTTTAAAGGACAAAAATCCCCCACATGAATATGTAATGATTATTGTTAAAGAACATGCATGAAAAACTGTGTGATTCGTAAATACCGATTGATTTCATTTTGACAAGTGGGTTTCTTTTTTAACTTTCAATAGTGAACATATCTCACATATACTCGATCAATCGGTGATATCTTTGAACCATCAAACTTTGGAGTATCGCTACACAATATAAGCCACCAAATAGAACATTTAGCTGATTTTGGTTCTAATTTTTTTGTTAGTTTTAACCATGAGCACGTCTTTGCTTATAAGTGCGTAAAGAAGTAGCCTTACTGTAGTATTCTTCTTGAAAATTCATACAATTCACACTTACAAATGGATTGTAAAAGTGTTATCCAATGGATACACTATTTGATATGCCTTGTATCAATCTGAGAAATTATAAGAGTCTTAATGTATTTATTATTGTTACTGAACATGTTATTATCAAGAGAATGGACCATGAAAAAAATTTGACAATGTTGAACCGTCATCCAATGATTTTATTTTGATCTCCTTGAACCTAGATCTTGGGATCTCGAGTCTTCTTGGTAGAGTAACTGCTACAATGTGTTTTTCCTCGATCATAGTCTCATTCCTTTGATAATCTATTAACTCCCTCTCTAGACAAGCCTTTTGTAAGTTGATCCGTTACATTATCCTTTCAGTTTACATAGCCAATTATGATAATTCAACAAGAGAGTAGTTCTCGAAAGATATTATGTTTACATCATATATGACTATAATTGATGATATACATCCTTCTCCATGCCCCACCTATTAAAAAATAACTCTCACGTGTATGCATACCAGAGCTAAAAGATCTGGTAAAAAATCTTTCAAAAAAATTCTGAGTCATTAAACTTCTTAAGCAACCTTATCTTGAGAGATAATCACTGATTTCATAATAGAGAACATATTTCTATTTGAAAGGTTTCCAAAAGATTGATCCTCCACAAAAAGAAAATATATATCCGCTTGTGGATTTTACTTTATTTGACCTGGTGATTCACATTACCTCACTATATTATTCTAGTGCGTTTTAATAATAGTTATACTGAAAAAAAAAATAGTTTTAAGGTATCTTAAAAAACCCAAAACTCTTTTGAATGTCATCCAACGAGTTTGACTGAGATTACTTGTGAACGGATTCAACTTACATTGACACATGTTATATATTATTGTGACATTCATGAAATATATCATAATTCTCAATACTATAGCTTAATCAAATTCTGAGTCACTTTTGCCTTGATTCTTTTGAAGTACAAATCTAACATTTATTAGAGTCTCCACCAAATTAAAATCTAAATACTTGAACTTGTCAAGTACTTTTTTAATCACATTATTAACTTCGATGACTATTATATCAAAGTTACATTCTAGAATATTCTTAGTAGCATTTATGTTAGAAATGTCTATTTTTATGATCAACATGTCAACAACATAAAAAAACAATGACCTTGTGATTTGAAATGTGTTTAATGTAAAAACATTTATCACATTCATTAATCTATAATTCATTTTTGACATAGTTTGGTGAATGTCATTTTTTTTCGCCATATTTTAGTCCATAAAGTTACTTAACAAGCTTACAAACCTTCTTTTCTTTACCAAGAACCATAAAGCACTTGTGTTGTTCTATGAAAATTTCTTCCACCAATTATCCATTCTTAAATTAAAAAAAATTTGCATCTAATTTACAAATTAAGGTCATATACCATATCAAGCAAGTAATATATGAGTTGATGTAGTCCTAGTAAGTGAATATGTAATAATAAGCAATGCCTTCTTGTTGTTAAAGCCAATGAAAAGAAATTTTTCTTTGTTTTTGTTAATTGTTACATCAACTTTTCTTTTGTAGATCCACTTGAACCGAAAAGGTTATTTCTTATGGGAAGATCAACTAAATTTCAAGTATGGTTGCTCAAGATTGAATATATCTTGCTATTGATTGCATCTTTCAAAATAGAATGATTCCACAGAGGGCATAGCTTGTTCAGATATATGAGACTCATTTAAAAAAATAAATGTTACAGAATCAAACTTAAAGAAATTAATTTGTCCATTTATTTTTACTATGCCTCTAGATCATTTATTAAGTACTTTCTCTCTTTGTTCATTCCAAGGCCGTTTAGAAACTTAACCTAACTATCTGATGGTTCGAAATATGAACAATAAATTGATATGATTTACTATTTGTAGCATATCAAATGAACATAAAATCTAGAGTCTCAGGTCTTGTTTTTACCTTTTTGGGAATAGTTCCCTCATTTCCTTTTCTCATATGGAATAGACTGTATTGGAAATTGTTAGATCGCTAACTGTCATGTATTATTGCTTATATATACTTAAAGGAGAGACAAGTAGTTATCTATTAGGATATAACAAAGCATGAACAAATAAAAATTTATATTTCTCCATTGATTAAAACACAAAAGTTCCTTTTTATTTTTTGCTACCTTTATTAAGAAACAAATTATCCTCACTCTGACCAGACAAACTTTGGTTATTCTGTTTTGCTATAATGATAGGATCCCATAATATTTTTTTTAAACCTAAACTTATAAGCATGACATTCAACCTTTCCTTAAAAATTTGTTTTTTTTTTGTCAAAAAATTCATTAAGTTGAGGAGAATATGTGCACTAATTTGATGGATGATTCCATTTTCCAAATATATATATGCAAAAGAATTCATTTTCCCACATCTACCATTTCTCATAATGAAAATTTTTCTATCCAATTGATTTTCAACTTCAATTTTATGTTTATATTTTCGATTTCTTCATACTTACCATTCAACAATAGACATAACATTATCTACTGCAATTGTCAATAAAATTTATGGAACATCCCCTCCCCCCCACCCCTAGAGATGGTTTTGAATTCATATCAGAATGTTATTGTAAATCAATTCTAAAGGATTAAAATCCTTGCAACAATTTATATGTATGCTTAACATACCTAGATTCAACACATAATTGACATTAGAATTTATTGCACTAAAAATTATGATAAATTTCTAAGATGATCAGTTTTTGCAAGGTTTTGTAGCTAACATGTCCTAAGCTTTCATGTCATAGAGAATTTTATTCAAGTAAGAAGAAACAAAAATAATGGTTTAGAAAAGACTATCCGTGAGGTAACTTTTTCGTACAAATATATTGTTCTTTACATTTTATAATTTTATCAAATACATACAGTATTTTAGATTTAGCACCTTGACAGATGTCCTTTGATGAAGGACCTTTCCATAAAATTCAATCATAGAATTACCCATGACCATATTCTCTTGGGTCAAATAAGGACAATATGACCCATATGTTTGTTTTACAACACAAACAAAACAAATCACTTTTCACCAAGGTTCGCGTCTAAACAAATGGATATATCTCATGAAAATCATAATATTTCAAATGACACCTTTTCATCAAAGAATACAATTCTTTTTAAAGAGTTATATCATTTTATGATTTTGTACTAATCATAACATATACTAGTAAAGAGACATTCAACGACTACAATATCAAATATACTCCAAGAACTTTATGGGTTTAACAAAATAATTGAACTCATTAATTTCTTATCTAGTATTTTCAAATTTAAATTAGATAGTAAGACTAAATTTGTCTTTATCACACGTAAAGACCCCCCCCCCCCCCACACCACCACACACAGAATTTAAAGATGTTCTCAAAAATATTTTGAAGTGTTTGAAATAATTTTTCACATATTTCTTTTCCATGCTTTAAAACTGTATATCGTAGAATTAAACATTGGCAACACCAAGTCTTCCATTGGAGATTTAATCCAAGGATTCACATATTGCATGCTAAAAATCACTAATTTTATGGCACTAGTGTTTTTGCCTTTTTAGCACAACTAGACATACCAATTAGTATTCATAATACTAATAATAAAGATTCAATCTTTAAAGAGTTGTTCTAGTTTTTCTGATCGTTAACCGGATACACCTTGAATTCTGATGACGCTTAAATATTCTTCATTTTAGTTTCACATTACTAATAAACCAAAAAGTATTTTATGTTTTCAAAGTAATTTATCCTTAAGATTATTGATGAAGACTTTGTACTCTTGAAGTCAAAATATTCATTCAAACAGAGTATTTAACAAGTTGGTGAAATTACTATATTCTTCAAAGCCATGCACAATCTTATTTGTTCGTGATGTTCTTATATACTTCAAACCAAAGTAATAAAAATGAGAGGATTTAAAGTTCACAAATTTAAGACAAAATAAATTTGTAATGGAGTAGAAATTACAAAAAATAAATAAGTAATTCTCCTCTAAAAAAAATACATAGTAAAAGCAATAAAGATATATTATGAGATCATCACATAATGACCATCTATCCTAACATTTAATAAATAAATCAAATAACATATATAAGATAGAAATAATAATAATAATCAAGGGAGATAAAGATATAACCTGATTTTTACTCTCATTGAAATTTAATCTATCGACATTGATTCCATGCAAGTTACTTTTCTTACAATTTATTTCCTTTCCACCTAGTTTCCATTATATTCGAATTTTCCTTAGAAGAAATTTAATTTCAATGAGAAAAGAAACTCATGTTGAAATGTTGTTAGGAGAAAACATTTGTTCATTTAGTTTTTTCATAGTTATACAAAACCAAGAACATAGGGAAAATAATCAAAGTGCACATCTTATCATTAATGCACAAAATAACTTTTCTCACTGAAAAGAAAAATGAAAGGGTTCAATGCTAGAATACAACTGGGATGAAAATAAAAATCATCTTTCTCATCTATGAAAAACTTACCACAAAAAATATATTTGAACAAACTGAAGTAGTACTAACAAATTTAATCAAGTTCTATACATTTAAAGATATGGAAGATAGTTGAAATGAAGAAATTATGTCATATCATATCATATAATATGTTCATATTAAAGACAAACTTAGCCCTGCCTACGTTGATCCACCTCAAGACGAAATTTCCTTTTAATTTATTTGTTACCAAAACTACTACTCCCCTTACATGAAAAGAGGTTACTTTTATGAAAAGTTGCGAATTTAATGAATAATTGAGACTTTTATCAAAGATGTCATTTTTATGAAAAGTAGTAACTTTAATGAAGAGTTGTGATTTTTATCAGAAGTTTCGACTTTTATGAAAAGTTGCGACTTTAATGAAGAGTTGTGATTTCATGAAAAAATGTGACTTTTATGAAAGGTTGTGAACTTTTCGAATGTTTGCAACTTTTCCTAATAATTGTAACCTTTCTCGTAAAGCACAACAAATATTTGTTCACGCTACTCTTTGTTGTCTACAAATTAGGGGATTTCAACTCATTTAAAACGACAAAAATCATCATCTTCTTCTTCTACTTCTACAAAATTAAAATTCGTGTACTTTGGTCCTGTTGATTGACTTACTGACACCAATATTTTTTCTTCAATACGTTTGTGAATAAAATCATTCATTCTTAAGTTGACGTAATTCTTTAAAACTCTGGTATTGGAGGGGAATAGTTTTCTAAAGGGGACATTGTTCATTTTAGTGGACTTGATTTTGTTGTTTCTATTTCATTCTATTTTTACATATCCTGTTATATTTTTTACACTCATTAATTTATGCTTATGATATTAATTGTTGTTTTTATTACATGTTTTGAACTCTATTGTTATTATTCTACAAAGTTAATGTCTTTAGTTATATTGAAAATATACACATATAGTACGTCTATTCATTGTACAGAAAATAATTATTGTATTCATTTTCATTAATTCATGTTTTGATATTCTATAAATTAAAAGTAGTGCATATAAATTTAGATATTATATATTTTTACATAGATATGAAATTATCACCTATTATTGATGAAATTAATTATGCATGTTCATAAGTAATCATTTCATTCATTTTCAAGCGTACTTTATTTTTCGAATATGATGACAAAATTTTGATTTTTCTCCTAAGCCATATATCACATTTGTTTAATCTATTAACTTAAATGGTTCTTTATATTATGAAGTTCCTTTGTGTATATATTCTTATTTTCTTCTTTAGTTTACTTCTACTGTTGATTAAAGAGCAAATGAATTATTATTTCGCGAATTATTCATTCAATTGACCTTGTTAAGTTCTATGATAATAAAAAATAATCAATTTAACGTTGGAATTGGTAATACTTTTTAAGAACCTATATTCCTTATTTATTGAAAAATATTTAAAAAAACGTTTTTGCAAGTTCAATGCAATTACTACTTACCTAGTTATATAATTAATATCGACTCTCCATAAACTCCAAAGGTTTAACAAAACACTAACAAACTATTGCGGAAGGATAACCCGTAGAACCTGAAAGTCATTATATCAAAATGCGAGAGAGTCCACATCCTGATTGAACTTACTCACCCTTGAATCTGGTCGCGCTCAACAACCACCTAGCTGAGGTCTATCAATAGCCGACTTAAGATGACTTGTACTCAACAAAATTAAGAGCAAGTGCAGAATCAGTATAGAACCACCGTGTACTTGTAGGATCACACTCATATCCCATTAAGTGTAACATAAGCAATTCAATAAAACATTATAAACATACAAAATACTGAATGTATATAATATTGATTATGATATGCTCAAAACATATTCATTTATAAGAGGCCATTGGTTCTATCATAAAATCCAAACAAAAACTATTAGCATAACGAAATGTGGTACCCGATCCAGTGTTAATAGCAGAACATCATTCTTTCAGCTTCCGATCATCTCTATTTGAACTTCACAAGTTGTGTTTATCAAAAAATTACATGAATATATTTCCTTCTGTGTTTTCCGTAGATCTTCCTGGAAATCAAGACATCTTTTGTAAAGTACAACATATTTCCGTTAAAGATATTTTTGATATTTTTTTAAATAAATTCATGTGATTGTATGTCTTCTTATTGGTTTTGCATAATTTTTAAGGTCTTTACTTCAAGTGTTAACGAGGTCCGAGAAATGAAAGAATCGATGTAATCACTTGAAATATTTTTTCATTATACTAATGCGTTAAATGTGCATTACAAATATACCTAATTGAGCAATATACAAAATGATATCCGTGTATGTTGTTGTTTGAAATAGTGGAGTATCTTAAAATTTTAGTTTTATTTCTTATTGAACTTTTCCTTTTTGAAAAAATAATTGTCTGCTTATTTTGGTTTTTTCTTTCCTTAAGTTAGCATGAAAGAAATAAAAAATTATTGTTGATTTTCAAAAGAATTTATTTTTCTATAAATTGATGTATTTCGTGTAAACTATTTACATATTATATCATTATTATTTCAGGATCAGGAGCAGCACTACAATATTTTAAATCGTGAAACAATGAGAAGAAAAGAAAATTAACTACAATGCAGTGTCGTACTAGTACATGAAACATCTTATATCAAAATGAGGCCATTTATTATTTTTAACCTGAAAGAATTATGACTTCTGCAGCAAATTGCTCTAGAATATTCTATATAAGAGAATCATTATCTTATTTGTATGGTACCTAATATTTTGGGAATTTGTTATTCCTTTATGGGACCCTAATTGTTGTTTTCGCTAATGGAACAAACATATTCCATGTTTCCATTGTTCCGAGAAATCCTTTATCCTTTTGGGTTCCAAAGGAATGATTCCTGAGTTCTCATTATTGTTACCACGAATTTTATGAATGTACACCCCATGATTTGCGAAAGTGAATTATTCATTTGATCTTATGTCATAACCACGTGTCTTCTTACCAATTTTCCAATGTTAAATTTTCTTTCTCCTTCTCTTTCTTTTCTTTTCAATTATATATTTATTGCAATCTTCACTTAGCTAGTTTAACTCTTATGACATAATAACGGGAAAAAAAATAGTATGTGTATTTATTCTCACAAATTATGATCTTGATTTAGAGTTTGTTGGCCCTTCAAGACTAGACTGAAAATGTCAATGCAGGAGTGAGTAGGAATTCATTTTTGTACATAAGAATCACATCATGTATCAGTCAATAGAAACATATATATGTGACAACATGTAAAACCAAAAAGGGTGTACTTCTCATTAGCTATTAAAAATTATTGTTGTATGTTCTTGGTTGTAAAAAAGAGGCTTGAATATGTCCTTCCTCTATAACCCCATCAATATATTGAGCACCGATATGGGATGCGGTTCATAATAAATGAAGTCTCCATAAACCATGTAACCGTGATGAGTATTAATGGGTCAATACTTTTTAGATCATCACATAAGTTAAGCTAGTGGATCCATAAGTTAAGTAGTTGTGTGCGACGACAAAGCATATGACATTGCTAGAAGCGTGGGCAAGATGCTATATCACGACTTCGGCTCATAGTAGTGGTTTTTTTGTTAGAGAAACTCCCACATAAACTATGTTATTTCATATATAACTAAAGTAAGTTTTTAATTGCATTTCTTTAATGAACTAAGTGTTTTTTTACTTTTCCAATATTTTATATATTGCATGTGTCTCATTTCTTTATATTTAGTATAGTTATTAAGTAGTTGAGAAGAGCCAATGTAAGTTTTCTTCTTACTCTTTTTCAAGCTTAAGTTGTTGTTTGATTTCAAACACGCATACTTTTACGTTCAATATACTGATTCCAGTTGACTTGCATCGTATCATGAGGAAGACGGTGGTGAGCCTCTTTACATTCTAGAGGATACAATTATTCGTTTTTCAGTCTCTCTTTCTAGAGGATGTTGTGGGGTTTGTCCCACATCAATCTTAGTATTATAGAGTTCACATAGACGTTAGGCAGTTAGTGTTGAGTCTTGTATCTTTTTATTGAACACTTTTTGCTATGAGACTTAAGTGTCATTTTGGCCAATTTATTTACTTTATGTTATTGAATGAGACTATTGCATTGATTTAAGTCTTCCGCTAAGGTAACCAAGCCATACCAAGTTTTGCTCAAGAACAATGGTCATCGAATGTCGACCACGTTTAGGGTGTTGGCTCGGAGTGTGACAGTTCTTGAACTCATTATTATCATGGTGTTGGTAATTGGAGTTCTTTAAATTTGATTAAGCTTTTAAATGACTTAACCAATTGTTGAACCTTTTAATATGATAAATTTTTTTCCTTGTTATTACGTAAGTTCTTCTTTATCTTCAGTCATCCATGTAAACTATGGTTTATATCACAAAATAGAAGGTTTTGGAGTTCTTTGTTTCATTATATTACTAGTGCGGCATGTTATTATAAAATTAATTATCTAAATATTATTGTTTTAAATGTTTTGTGATGAATTTCAGTTTTGATTTTATAGAGAAATTTTACAAGTTATTATGATGTAGGTGGAATGTATAATTTGATTGAACCTTATGTTCTTTACAAAAGATGTACTGTCGTTGATTTTTTGATTGTTCAATCAATTTTTTGTGTATAGTTGTATCATTGGCTATTGTAATTTATTATGTAGTTGATATTAGATTGATACATTAGTGTGTGTTAGTTATTAAGTATCAAATACAATTTTCGTTGTCAAAACAATTGATAACTTATGTAGTATGATCATAATGTATATCAAATACGTGTGATACACATTAGCCATTAATATATATTAGAATTGGTCGCAAATTTTAAGTTTTTACTTCTTCCGCAGGTAATAGAAAATTACATTAATGTTTTGCATAATCAATCTAAAAATTGTAATTTAAGAATTAAAAAAATAATTATAATAATTTGATGTTATGACCTATATTAAAGTTAGCAAAAAATACAGAACCTGAAAGAAGATGAAATGGACAGAAAAAATACTTTTAATTTGAGTGCATAGAAATTACTGTCTCCTTGAGAAATTTAATAACCTCACTGTACCCGAGGTTACAAATTAATTTTTCTCAAGATAAAATGATTAACTTTTTAAATAAGTAGCAGTACCTCAAAATTCAATAAGTTCAATGAACGTAACAACTTTAAAGAGCCACACACAGACTTAGTTGATTGACAATTTTATTTTATGAGAGAAAATGTATGTAGAGAAGAAATTTTTTTCAAAGTTTGAAAACGAAAAATGACTTCCTTTTTATAGCAATTTTCAGCATGAAACGTGTTTGTTCCTACACATCTGTCCAGACCCGTTATATCTAGAAGGTTGTGTATTTTGGGGAAAATAAAAACTTGTCATAAAGATTTGTCTTTTTGGAAAATTAATGACTTTTTAGAAATCAAATCGTTAATACCATTGTACGTGAGTTTCAAATAAATTCTGTTGCGCTAACATAAACTATTTTATTTATCTAACATTCTGAAAAAAATTATAAGAGACAAGAAATTTATTAATAAGTTATATTCGATTAACAAAATTAACTAAACAAATTTTGTCAAAAAATTTATCAATCAAATCATTTACCGAAGTAGAAGCCTAGGCCGAGCGAGCGACGACGACAGCACGAGGGGACATCTTCTTCTTGACCCTTTAAGAATTATAGTAAGTGTTACTTAATATAAGGACAATGATTTCCTTTCTTTTACTGATATGCATGAAATGATTTTTCATTTTCACTTTGTAAAGGACTTTTTATTTTCCCTCCAAATTGGTGCCCTCACTTTTTTCATTTTTCTCTTCTTTTTTGTTATTCACATTTTGTTAAACCCAACATTTGATACATGATAAAGTCGTCAATATTGTCACTATTATGTATCATATACCGATTATTGAAAATGATATATAGAGCTCTAATTATAGAACTCTAGGTAAGTTGTCGGCGCATCGTACGGTTATAAATAATAATTGCATTGCAATTGTAAATAATTTTTTAATAATATCCATACCTTAAAAATAATGGGAAAATAGGTTTATAAAAAAGTTAGCTATATTTTAATATGAATTTGATTATTTATCATTATCACACAACCCAAGAACCTGTAATGAATGAATTGTTTATGAAATAATAAATCATTGGTTCGTTAATTAACATTAAAAGGAACTAGTGAAGAAAATAAGAATATATATACAAAGTCATTTCATGATAAAAAGAATCATATAAGTTGCTAAGATTATACAATTGCGATTTATGTCTTAGGAGTAAATTCAATGTTTGTTAACATATTCAAAAAAGAAATAAATCTTGAACAAAAAGCAATTATAACTTTTGAACTTGTATAATGAATTTTTTCAATTGATAAGTGAGAAATTACACATCTATGTAAAAAAACCATAATATATAAGTATATATATAGTATTTATTTTTAATACATAATACCAAAACATGAATCGCTGGAGTTAAGTACAATAATTATTTTCTTAACAATGAATATACGTACAATAAGTGTATATGTTCAATATTTTCTTGGTTAGCCTATCCATAATCACCCATATTGCATCATGATTTTTCAGAATGCGAGGAAGTGCAGAAACAAAGTCCATAGTTATTTTCTCCCACTGAATTTTTGGCATTGTCAAGGACTGTTGTAAGCTAATTGGGACTTGATGTTCTGCCTTTACATGTCCACAAACCAAACATTTTGAAGTGAAATCCACTATTCTTTGTGCATACCATTCCACCAATAATTTTCTTTGATGGTCTCATACATCTTTGGAACTCGAGGATACATTGCATATGGTGAAGTATCTGCTTCATTCAATATTTTTCTCCTCCATTTATCATTATTGGGGACACATAACCTATTTTGATATAGTAATATAGCATCCGCTATTAATTTGAAATCAAGATTTTCCCCTTTTTAGAATTATCTCGACAATTTTACAAGTTTGTCATTTTAACTTTTGTGTTTCCTTCACCTTCTCAAGAAATATTGGCTATACATTCAAATTAACAATAACTAAACCTTTTGAATATGGTGTATAACAAACATTCATGCTTCTTAACTGAAGGAGCAAGGTCAAACCACTCAAATAAATGCTTGCGAAAGATTTTTCTAATTAAGGAATCACGACCACATTAACTTCACGTGGATGATAATCAAATGTGCAGTCATAATCCTTGATGAGATAAAGCCATCTACGTTGTCTCAGGTTTAGCTCCTTTTGATTACCAAATTACTTTAAGCTCTCGCAATTAGTGAATATATGACATTTTTGTCCATAAAAATAATGCCACCATATTTTCAAACCAAACACTATATCAGCAAGTTAAAGATCATGAGTAGATAATTCAATTCATGCGGTGTTAAAACCGGAAGGTTTTCTGGAAAGACTTCAGGAAAATCAGATAGGGTAGGTATGTCCTCGATACAAGGACTCAACAACTGTGTCAACTATTTGATCAAGGTATGCCCCACAACATTGACGCATAGACTTTCTTGCAAAGGCTGCAAAAAAATATTGAATGTCAATGATCTTTCACCTTGTAAGATGATGTGTGAAAATGTAGGATCTTTAAAGGTCACATGCTTTGACCTAGTATCTGCCACTGCGTAATATTTATAAATCCAATACACTCCTATAATAACATCAAAATCCTTGAAGGTCTTTCAATCATATCAACAGGGAAGACTACATTTTGAATCACAAAGGGGAAATCTTGGTAAACTCAATTACACACCACTTGATAACCAAAATGACATTCAACAAGAAAATCATAATTAAGTCTCACAAATTTCACTGGTGGGAAAGGGTGGAGCTTCACGTAACTCTCATGAGATGAGACAGTACGCCTTACCGGGTATGGTTATCCTTATATATCCTAGTCTTCGAACCTATACAACCAATATAGGGATCTGGCATGGTTAAATTCTTATGTACGCTAGCATGTCATGGGTCACTTTGGCCGGTGATTCCACCTCTTTTGAATGTGGGGGATAAACTTAATTTCATGATGCTCACATGATCTATGTAGGCTAAAGTTAAATTTCTCAATGAATGAATTAGGCCAGCCTCAAATGATACACATAATGAAATGAATGATAGCAAATCTGTTAGGATAGGATAATCAAAAGGTGAGTTAGATTCAAGTAATGACTTTAGGTCATTCTTGGTCATTGCATAACGAACTTATGAAAGTCTTAAACTACATCCTAGGTATAGCTGGTGTTTACACTTGCCTATGAATGAAATGAAATGGAGTACATATGAATGAAAGAAGCAGAATTTGTGTTTGCTAATGAAGACTCACTAGTTGAGGTCCATCTCTTGAGTCCTCATTTCATGGAATGTCCTTTAACAACATGTCATTATTGTAACACCTCAGGGATCAAACCAAAAAAAATATTCTGAACATACCTGAACCAGTGAACCACGGCAAGGTTCACAAATCCTAACAGGGCCCACAGGTCGTTGAGCTGCTTGTGGATCAGTTGTCAAAAGAATACCCTCACCCAAGTATGGACCATAGGGGCCATCACGGTCTGTGGTCCTGACAACGGTTTGTGGTTGCATCCGTGGGAGACTAACTAGTAGGACACAAAACCTAGCCCCGCGTCCTCCTCGACAAATTAAGTTCAAGGGGACCTCTTGTCCCAAAAGCTTCAAAAGTACCAAAAAGTTATGTATGTGCATTAAAGGCCAGAAGGTTTGCTCCAAATAATTCCAATTCTGGAATGGAAGTGGGAATGAATAGCCATGGATCTTGTTTTTGGTCTTCCCATGACTTTGGGAAACATTGACTCTGTTTGGGTAGTGTTTGACAGATTAACTAAGTCAACCCATTTTGTTCGTGTAAGGATAGACTATAATATTGAACAGTTGGCTAAAGTGTATGTGAAAGAGATACTGAGGCCAAATGAAGTGCCCCTTTCTATCATGTCAGATCGTGGTATCCAATTGACTTATAAGTTTGAGGAATTTTATGATGGAATGGGCACACAACTCACTTTTAGTACAACTTTCATCCATAGACAGATGGACAATCATAAAGGACCATTTAAGTAGTGAAAGATACGTTGATAATCTTTGATTGATTTTCGAGGATATTGCGATAAGTTCTTACCATTGTGTTAATTTTCTTATAATCATAGTTATCACTCAAGCATTGATATCGCACCATTTGAGGAATTTTATGGGAGGGAATGTAGGTCACTCATAGGTTTGTTTGAATCACGATATGTGAAACATTTAGTGGTGGATTTAGTGAAAGATGATCAAGATAAGGTTAGAAGTATTCTTGCTATGATTATAGTATCTAAGAATATACAAAAGAAGTATGTGGATAATAAGGTAAGAGACATTCAATTTCAGACTACAGAGAACGTTCTTCTTAAGGTATCACCCATAAAAGAGGTGATGAGACTTGGTAAGATGGGTAAACAAAGTCCTAGATACATTGGCCCATTTGAGATTCATGAATGTGTGGGGACCAGTAGCATATAGGTTGGCGTTCCTCCTTATTTATCAAGTGTTTATTTGTATTTCATATATCCATGTTTAAGAGGTATCATGATGACGAGGATTATATCACTAAGTGGTACTCTATTTTGTTTGACAAGGACTTCCAATATGAGAAAGAACTGGTAGCAAATCTTGATCATGATGTGTACAAGTTGAGGACCAAAGATATTAAGTCCTGAAGGTTCAATAGAATCATCTTTTTGTCGCGGTAGCTACTTGGAGACCGAAAATAACATGCAAGACAAGTATCCTCAACTTGTTCTTCAAACAAGGTACCGCCTCCTCCTTATTCCGACCTTTTTCCCTATGTTTTTCCACTATGCAAAGAGTAATAGGCAAATTGGTATCTATCGTAATCACCTATTCCTATTTTTTTTTGAAATGCCACCGAGGTGAAATAAGGCCTGAAAAACTTTTTTGTTGTATTTGAATTTTCCAACCTTGTCCAAATGTGAAGGAAATTTGAGTCACTAAAGTGTATAGAAATCTGGTAGCAACCGGGTGCACCAATTACCATGTTCTGACAAAACTTTTTATTAGATTGCTACATTTCGGCATAATATTGGATCCAATCTCCATGTTCCGTCATAAATATTGAATTGAATTGCCACATTATTACAAGCTAACTATTTAGGTTTTGGTTTCGTGAGAGGACCAATGATGTGATGATAAGTGTTGAATGTGTTGTTGATTCTTCTTGTTGATAATGTTGTATATTTTGATATATATGTATGTGAGTATAGTGTTTCTTGAATTTCTTATGTTATACTAGTGGAATAATCGTGTGATCCTACCAATACAGTATGGTTGTGTTCTGATATTGCACTTGCTCTTTTTTGTTGAGTATAATGCATTTTCAGGCCACTATTGACAAACTATGCTTTGCAGTTCAGTGATTGTTGCTTCAAATTCAAGGTTGAGCGAATTATTTCGGGCTTCCATGGGATTCTCTTCATCTATGTCCACCGTTCCTTACTTAGAATTTTTTCTAGTTAGTTGAATAATTCATTAGTTTTGGGGATGTAACCCATCTTTTTTAGACTTATGGTTCTTATTAGATGTTTTGGAATATTGATATTTAGATTCTAAGTATTTAAATTCCGTATTAGTTTAGTTAGTTAACTTGTTTCCATATCTTAATTGGCTAGTTTTGGTTTAGTTTTTTAGTTTAGATTGTTGTAATAGTCCTCCAAGCATAGGGTGTATGTGGGCGTCAATTACGATGGTCTTGATCGTAACAATTCTTTTTTGATATTAATGATTTTGATAAATCATTTTCCCTTGTCAATTAATGATCTTGATTTTTAATTTTTTTCCTATCGTTCTTTCTAATGAATTTTTAAATAGAATTTGTGTCCTTTTAAAAATTTATGTTATCCATGTCCTCTATAGATGAACTTATTATGTATCATTTTAAAGTATGTTTTACTGAAAAAGTATGAAAATCGTATTATAAAGTTGAATGTATAAAGTTATATACTTCTTTATTCTCTTTTTATTGTGGATGTGTTACTATTTGGGGAGTCAAATAACATTTTCATTGACTATAGTTTTCTCCCAAATAAAAATCAAAATATTTTAATTATTCGCCATACTGACTTGCAATATTTTTAGTATAATTTTTAAATATATATTTTTATTTTTAAAATTTTTAATGATTTGTCCCTAGTCAATTAAAACAACGATGTGGGTAGAAGTTGTGTCACGACCCAAAACCGAGCCGCGACTGGCACCCACACTTACCCTCCTATGTGAGCGAACCAACCAATCTACCCTTAACATTTCAATGTATATCAATAGAAAGTAATGCGGAAGACTTAAACTCATTAATAAAAACCAATTCAATAACTATTAAAATTCAACCTCTATTATTTCCCAAAATCTTGAAGTCATCACCACAAGAACATCTATTATCAAATGACTAAACTAAGAGTATTCTAAAAGCCAAAACAAGTAAAAGCTAGACCATGCCGGAAACTTCAAGGCATCAAGACAAGAGGAAGAAGATCCAGTCCAAGCTAGAAGCATTAGCTCACCCTGAAGATCCGGTGTGACGAAGACTGGCTAGAGAATTGCGGTTGAGTTGATGATGACGGTACGTTTGCTGCACTCCACAAATAACAAAGAAGAAAACATAAAAGTAGGGGTCAGTACAAAACACGGGTACTGAGTAGATATCATCGGCCAACTCAAAATAAAAACAATATATACCAAGTAATATCATAAAATCAACTATGATACTCAACATGTAGCAACAACAAGTACTATATCATTAACAATTACCGTCAAGTTCACACATGAGGACTGAAGCCTCAATACCATACTCATTTGGGAATTATGTTCATTAGATTGAGTATATTAGCATCTTTCAAGATTCATTATCTTTTTTCTCTTGTATCGGTACGTGACACTCTCCGCTCCCTCATATTCCTTATTCCTCTTGTGTCGGTACGTGACACTCCGATCCCCTACTACTATGTGTCGGAACGTGACACTCCGATCCCCTAAATCTACGTGTCGGTTCGTGACACCCGATCCCCTAAATCTACGTGTCGGTTCGTGACACCATCCCCTAAATCTACGTGTCGGTTCGTGACACCCCGTCCCCCCCCTAATACTACGTGTCGGAACGTGACACTCCGATCCACTAATCTCATTCTATCAATTCATCAAGCCTTCTCTTAACCAAGGCATCATCATTCTCATTACTTTTAGTTCATCAAGCCTTCTCTCATACCAAGGCATTATCATTAACAAAGAGATAGGGTTTTGCAAGATTTGGGATTCAATAACTTCATCATGCTTATATAATCACAATTATATAATCGTATCATGCAAGCATACAATTAAGCACATAGCAGGGTCTTACAATACTATCAATACATATCATTCGCTATTAAGAGTTTACTACGAATAGTATGAAATAACCATAACCTACCTCCACCGAAGATTAGTGATCAAGCAAGCAAATTCCCAAGCTTTGTGTTTTCCTCTTCGTTTCTCCTCTCTCGTTCAATCGATCCTCCCTCTCTCTTTGTTCTTTCTATTTTCTTTATTCAAACCCTCTTTCTTTTACCCAAATTAGCATGTAATTAAGAATAAAAGATGGCAATAATAACCCACTAATTAACTTAAGGTTACCTCTTTTAACCCCCAAGTAATTAGACTTATTAACCTTAACCCTCTAACTTTATAATTAAAGTAGGAATAGTCCAAAACGTCCCTAAAAACGTGTTAAGAAATCCGACCAAGAGTGGGATTACGCAACCTGTGACGGCCCGTCGTGCCTGCGACGGTCTGTCCTGCAGGTCGTCGCAAGGTTCAGAGACTCAATTTTCACCAAAGTCTGTGACGGTCGTCCTGCCATTCCGTCACGAAGTTCAGAGAGTCGATTTTCAGTACCCAATTTCAGAATTTCTAAGTGTTTTGAAACGAGACTCTGCGACGATCCGTCGTGCCCATGACGGTCCGTCGTGGGGACCGTCGTCTCAGCCTGTTTTCCAGAAATAAAATATGCTTCTCAAAACGACTAAATAGGTCGTTACAAGTTGTACAGAACCACACTAGTTTCATATGGTTTTGAAAAAAGCACTTATGTCATTATGGCAGTAGAGGCAAACTATAATTTTATGTTTAAGGATTCTGATGTTTTTTTTAGAAAAAAAATAAGCTTATTAGGTTATGGATATAATTGTTTTATACTCCCTGATACGCTCAAACTTACTTCTCAAATGAGAAGTAAAGCGGTCATGTCAAGTAAATAACCCAACTAGTGAGGTTGGGATCGTTCCCACAAGGAAAATAGTCTAGACTTAACTTCAACTTGTTATTACTATTGTTCGGTTGATGAATTCCTTAGAAATAAAAACATAAAAAGGGGGTTTTGTATTTCCTAATGAGTAAAAATAACTAACGAAATTGAAAAGACACTTAACAGTTTTGAAAGTTGAATTTTACTCAATTAATTAAAGTAACTAGGGTTTACGTGTTCCCCACAGGTTCATAAGTTGATAATTCTAACTATAACAATTCTTTCCTAGTATCTTGCATGCAAAGTGATAAGTTATGTATTTCTAAATCCTTGGTCCGGCATCTAAAGAATCTCACTCCGCACCTTGGTCCGGCTATGTGTGTTGCTTTCCTAACCCTTATATTACCTCATATTAAACATCGTATTTGATATTTGACTAAGTTATTACCTCGTACCAATCAATACTAGCCTATTAGATAGTATACACTAAATATATGTTAATAATTCTTTTCCTATTATCTACCTCCTTGGTCCGGCAAGTAGCATTAAGGCGAGTTCTAACGTTGATCATCCGTTAAAAAGACTTCTAAGCGAAAGAATTATTAATACATGCAAGACACTATTCTAGAATTGTTATTTTAGCTAGGGTTTATCTCATTATTTGCCTATGGTTCCCACAACCCTAGTTATGGAGTTTAGTTACTCATAGCCATAAACACAATATTCAAATATATTAAATAAGAATTCATGTACTTACTTCAATGAGAAAGAATAAAGTCTGAAAGTTTGCTTGATTAATCACCAAAAATCACTTATAAGAATCTCCAAAAATCAAACACTAATACACAAAGTCTAATAATATGATGTCTAATATAGCAGAGTCTAGCCTCAAAAACGAGGTTTTTCGAACTATTTATAAAAAAATAAAAACCTAATTAAACAAGGATTCTAATTGCTGGAAATCTGCCAAAATGCGGCTGGATCGACGGACCTCGCGACGGACCGTCGTGGTCACGACGGACCGTCATGGACTCTGTCGTCCCATACTTGGCAATTTCTTCTTGTGCTCTCTTCATTACCCTCAACGGCAAGTATGACGGACCATCATAGGCACAACGGTCCGTCGAGGGTCTTCGTTTCAAAATACTTCAACTCTTGGAATTTGGGTACTGGGATCACTTCTCTGATCTTCACGACGAACCTGGTGGATGGACCGTCATATCCATGACGGACCGTCACAAGCTACGTAATCCCACACTTGGTCAGACTTCCCCATCTTCTTTCAGCAGCTGCACTACCCTGCCACATACAGACCGTCACAGGCACGACGGACCGTCATAAGCTCCGTAGGTGGTCTCTTCTGCATTTTTTCGCTCAAAATCTCTGCATTCAGCTTTGGAGAGATTTCCTGTAAAACAAAGAGAAACTTATATCAAAATTAGCACAAAAAGGATTTCGGACACACTAAACTTAAGGAAAAAGTATTAATTATACCATGAAACGAAGGTATATCAACACCGTCAACTTAAATTCGTTGTTTGACCTCAAGCGACGCAGTATGACTCACTACACAATCTTTGTACAATAGTATTCATGTTTTATCCTTTGCAATCATTTGGCTATCAATCCCAATTCATCTCATCAAATCTATGCATGCTATCACTATTAGGCTTGAATTTTGTGGGATTCGAACATGACACAGACTCACCATGCACTAACACCTATCCTCTTTAATTTCTCACCGAGGTGCTAACAATTCGGGTATTGCAACTAGTGTCCTCACTTCAAAACAAAATCGTCATTTTTCACACAATGATTTTAGTTTGAGTATAAGGATTACTTTTCAACACTCGCTCTCAGAACAAAGTCACACTCATTCAAACCTATTTCCATAAGCTTGCCCTTATTTTTACTGCCTTAAGTTCGCTATACAACCCTTAGGATCACGATAGGACTTTCTTAGCTTGTAACATAGGCTCAGAGTCAGGTAGGGTATATTTAGGTATACTTTAGTGACTTTTTGCCCTCCTTGACATATCGGCTAAACCTTCCACTTTCTATCACTTTATCTCGCCCAGTTTCTCCCATTCTTTCACCTAGCTATTATCCCTTCTTTCTTCATTTGTGTAGGTGACTCTTTTCCTTTTTTTTCTCTTTTTTTATTATTATTATTTTTTTCAACGATTTCTTGAGTCACTTTACTTTTTGTTCTTTCTCTCTCTTTGTTCTTTCAACCCCACTTTCCAGAGCATTCCTAAATACAGCCACCCTCAACTCATGTCTTTGCCATAAGTCAAGGTACACAATACCCAAAGTCGGTGCAGGGCCATAACGAAGGTTGTTCATGCATTAGCCACCCTCAAATTATGCTTTTGGCATAATCTGAGGTGCACCTGTCCAAGGAGGGACCAGGGCCAACATATTGTTCCCAGAAAAGATCAGTTGGGGTGAAAAAGAAAGGTCTAATTTTAAGCTCAAATTATTTGGATCAAAGAAAGATAACTTTCATTTTGTTTCTTTTATTTAGGCTAGAATGGGCTATCTTGAATAAGGGCCTATGATCCTTTCCTAATTTTCTGTTAAAGCTTACTTCTAGCAGGACTAACCAGGCAAGTTCTAGCTCAGTACCAATAGTGGACTATTCAAATTTCCTCACACTCACTTGACATATCATCAATACCAGATTATTAGATACCTAGTTCGAATTGAAGACTTAGGGTAATGCAATGGTGTAATTCTATTTCATTCTTAGAGCCACACAATAATCAGTTACTATGCCTAGTCATGCAACATTTTCCAGTTTTCTCAGGATATCATTTTAGCCATCATGCTTCAGAGTTAATCTATGTACAAAAGATATAAACATGCCGGTTCAAAAGAAAAAATAATCAGTCTTTTGGGGAAAAATAACACAGGCAAGAAAACCCCAAAAGAGGATAGTGAGTTGGGCTACTCAGACTTCACCCTACACTCACTTTCCATTTACCCCACCCCAAACAAAAAAGCATGCAATTGTCCCCAATGCATAAAAAAAATCTAAATATTAGAGTGGTAGGTGAAGCAAACATGTGGCGCAAAGCGCCATCGATCAGCAAGATGGTGGGTCCAATTCCCCGGAACCCACGTCCTCTGCAATCAGGACACCCTCAGTGGTTTTATCATCAACAACCGCACCATCAGTAGTGCCTCCTGCTGTCTCTACAGTGCGAGAGCTAGACGCCCCAGCCGCTATCTGCGATGCTCGCCTGATTTAGTGTGCCTCCGCCTCAGCAAGTGAAGCTCTCCTCGCAGCCTCCATCTCTCGGCGCTCCTACTTCCTTGATCGCGCCTCATCCTCTGCTCGACCCCTACGCCTCTTGGCACTCTCTGGAGGGGGGTGGTGGAATTTCTGAAGTAGTAAACAGGGCTGCTAGCACGGTGTCCTCAGCAGGCTCGACAGAAGGGGCCTCAAACTCTAACTCTGGCACCCTTGCTTCTAGGATCGTGTCGATGTCTGCACGAAGACTGTCGACTGCAGCCTGAAGAGTCGACACACATCCACCGGGGGCTGGTCGGGCTAACACCCTCAACTAAAAGGGCGTCCAGGCGCTGGTTGACCCAGCAGCATCTCCGCTCTGTGTAAACTGCTGCATCTTCCTCTCTAGACGCTCTTCAGACTCAGTGATCGACTTCTGCATGCAAGGCTGGATATGATGCAGAAGAGTGGCCATTTGTGCCTCTAGTTGTTGGACCCTAGCAAGCGAGACCAGTGCCGTAGAGGGGCTGTGCGAGAGGAGCTCGGGGCTGGGCTACTACCGGGATAGACTCGACCGGGGTAGTGTCAGTGGACGCCTGTGTAGCGGTGCGGGCCTGGGCTACCGTATCCGCAAGATCATCAGCAAGTGGTGGCAGCTCTGGACGGGGCCCTCTACGTGGGGCCAACTCATTGGCCTCGTCTCTGATGAGGCCGACGTCAATGGTGCTGTGCGGGGTCTTCAACTGATCTATGTGCCATATGGGCACACCGGCGGACCTGCAAAGGGCAAAGATCATACACGGGAAGGGGTAGGTAGTAGTGAACTTGAATGCCCTCTCGTGCATGACTGCCTAGAGAAGCCATGTGACGTCCACCTCGAATTCGGCTATCATCGCCGCCATCAACACTGCTCGATCCCAGGTGACGATGTTATCAGCAGCTGTGGGGGAAAGACAGTGACGGACGAGCAGCCACAAGAACTTTGCGACGGACATGAGGTTGGCCTTATTGATGGCCCCTTTCAGCTCAGTGACCCAATCGACACCCTCTCCATCTACTGACAGGTGCAGGGCCATCCACCTCTTGGTGGTCTCTCTAAGTGCTGGTTCGCGCAAGAACTGTCCATTCTTTACTATCTGCCAGAAGTAGTCAAACTCGGCAGTGATGGGGGTCCGAGTAGCATCTGCCCTCTCGCCGTATAGAAACCGGCGGATGGCTGGTAGGGAAATGTCAACCTGCACACCCCGGACTCGAACCTGCTCTAGTGGGGCCTGTTTAGCGGGAGCAGCCCGCCTATCGATCTGGGATCGAAGAGTCGCTACGTAGGATGCGTAGAACTCTCGGACCATTTCCTCGCTGTATCGTCCCAACGAACGTGCTATCCACTCTAAGCGATGCCTAGTGAAGAGTTTATGGATCTCCGGCATCGTTGGGAGACTCCGTGTAAGTACCCGCCGCTCCAAGGTGAATGTTCGAGTCATTACTCCTTTTTCAGTCAGGAACTTGGCGTTGGAGTAAACTTGAAACTGGCCTTTGATACACCACCGGTTTGGCTGGTCAGAGGCTAGGGTGGGAACCTGAGCTGGTGCGCCGGATGTAGAGTCTGAACTGTCAGCCTCATCAAACGAGGCCGACGTTGCAGCAGTGGCGGGCGCGGGAACCTCAGCAGAGCCTGAAGCTTCCTCGGACCATGATACTCCTAAGGAGCAAGACGCTCCTTCCTCGTTTGTGGCTGACCCATACGGTGTGCCGGTCAGTGTGCGCTCCTCATCAGACTGGGAGACAGTGACTACGCCGGACGCCACCGTCTTGGGTGTGGCGTTGGGAGCACATGCAGCACGGGAAGGTGCGGAAGTACCTCAGGGAACATACTCAGGGTCCCGCTCATCATCAGAGCCGATGATCAAGCGGGCAGACGGGGCAACAGACTTTGATCTCCCGCGTGTGTAGGTTCGGTCTTGCTTGGGTGCCATAGTAGGTAGTACCTGCAAAGGATCACTATTAGTACGAGTAGTGGCAAACAAGACAAGCGAAACCGTACGAAATAAAATACTGAAAATAATATGTAATTGCTGTATAAACAGTGACACACGACGGGCCTGGTGACGGCTCGTCGTGACTATGACGATCCGTCGTGAGGTACTTGGACTCTGTATAAATAGAGAACCCTGAAAGAGAGTCTCTGACTAGCACGATGGTGTGTGCAGGACGAACCGTCACAGTTACGACGGTCCGTTGTAGATGTCCGTCGTAGGACACTTAGAAAAAAATATGGAGACCCTTAGGAGAGGGGTCTCTGACCGGTATGACGGTCATGCAGGACGGACCGTCGTGGGTACGACGGTCCGTCACAAGTGTCCGTTGAAGGACACTTCGAAAGAAAATGGAGACCCTTAGGAGAGGGGTCTCTGACCGATATGACGGTCATGCAGGACAGAACGTCGTGGGTACGACGGTCCGTCACATGTGTCCAGTAGGACAGGGGTGCTAGGGCTTGTGCAACGGACCCTACGACAGTCTGTCGTGGCTACGACGGTCCGTCATCGGGGTCTCGTTCTGAATGACAGAGACAGAACTATAGGTACCCTAAGCAACCCCGATGAACCCACATGGTCTTGTTGTGTTGTGGACCTATTTGTGTCTATCCCAACTACATAGGAAACTATTAATGAAAAATCACCTATGTCTAGGGTTGTCAACATGGCAAATTCAATCATTTTGAGCCTAGGTTTAGACAGAATCATAAAAGGAAACAATATACGACTAAAACTAAGCTAATACTAACTAATAACAAAAATACAAGATAAATGAGTATAAATTTAGAGACACATACCTTAGAAATGGAGAAAAAGCAAATGGACAATGACTCAGTTGGCAGGTAGACACCACCTACACAGCAGCTCTCCGACTAGTAGATGATAGTTTTAAGGCTTTGGAGAATTGTGGGGGTAATGATCAGTGAGTGAGGGGGAAATGTGGAAGTTGAAAAGAGAGGGGGATGAGAGGAATAATGAATGAATGGGGTAAAAATGAGGGGTTGGGGTGTTTAAAATTAAACGGTCAGATTTTGAAAAGGGTCCAGCCGGGTCGGGTCGGGTATAATTCATTAATTACGCGATGGTTCCCCGACAACAGTCCATCGCAGTTGTGACGACCCGACGTTCGTTCCGTCGTGTGTGCCGTAATTTCAAAATAGCAGAAAAGCGTACCTGGTACGACGGATGTATACGACGATCCGTCACAGGTGCAATGGTCCGTCGATGTGTCTGTCAATGACTGCTGCAGAGTAACTTTCTGCAGAATTTCTCGGTGATGCTCCTGCTGCAAATTTAAAACCCATTAATAAAAAAATGCTACCATTATTAAAAAGACGATAAGTATTGGGTTTCCTCCCAACAAGCGTCTGATTTAATGTCGCGGCACGACTGGGGACCCTTGATTACTCAGACTTCATCAAGATGGTATGTCTCTATCGCTTCATTCCCCGATGCTTTATGCCAAAAATAGAGTTTTATTCTATCACTATCCCTCTTAAACCGCACTCCCTCCTTGGCTTTTTACTCAACTGCTCCATGAGGTAATACTTGGGTGATCAAGTAAGGGCCAGCCCATTTGGACTAGAACTTGCCCGGAAGACAAAGTGACCCAGAACTGTCTACAAGCACCAAGTCTCCAACCATAAACTCTTTTTTTGCAGTTTTTTGTTCATTTCCCTTCTTCATCTTTTCCTTGTGTGATATGGCAGATACCGATTGGAGCTCACCACTCTGCCGCATGGTCCTACAAATGTTGAAGGTCGCTTCTTCATTATTAGACCAAATTGTCATCTGTCCCTTCTCCATATCAACTAAGGCTCTACCTGTAGCAAGGAATGACCTCCCAAGAATGATAGGCACTTCAAAATCGACCTCACAATCAAGAATAACAAAATCAACCGGAAAGATGAATGACTCCACTTTTACTAGCACATCATGGATTATCCCTATAGGCCGTGTCACTTTCCGATCAGCCATCAGTAGCCGCATCGCAGTGGGTTTTGGATCCCCCAAACCCAACTTCTTGTAAATTGAGAGGGGCATGAGATTTATGCTTGCCCCCAGATCACATAATGCTTTCGCAAAATGTAATGACCCAATTGTACAAGGTATAGTGAATGCACCCGGATCTTCTTTCTTTTGTACTAGGGATCTTGTAGCAATAGCACTACAATTTGTAATCTATCATCATCCTCAAAAGACCGATCTTTTCTTGGTGACCAGATCTTTCATAAATTTGGCATAACCGGGCATTTGTTCTAGAGCTTCTACCAAGGGACATTGATAGAAAGCTGCTTCAACATTGTTATGAAGCGCCGGTATTTACCATCCTCGGTCTTTTTCACTAATCTCTGAGGGAAGGTGGTGGTGGCCTAGGCATGGGGATTACCTTCATAGGTACTTCTGCATCTTTTCCATTACTTTCTCTCTGCTTCACCACTACCCTTCTCCACATTATCATTATTCTTTCTCACATTTTCCTCAGCAAATGGCATAGGTGGGTCAATGGTTTTCTTACCACCCCGAGTAGTGATTGCCATACAGTGTGCATCATTCTTTGGATTTTGGACAGT
The DNA here is from genome assembly GCA_027704805.1 of Solanum corneliomulleri. Taxonomy (NCBI): domain Eukaryota; kingdom Viridiplantae; phylum Streptophyta; class Magnoliopsida; order Solanales; family Solanaceae; genus Solanum; species Solanum corneliomulleri. The sequence goes on from JAKWIY010000219.1 coordinate 38,569, forward strand.
GTTGCTAGGAAGAGTGCCCGGTTGCCGTGTGTTCACTGTCGCAGATAGTTGGGCCATTTGCAACTCGATCTGGTTAATTGAAATTGCATGTGTATCAACTTTTTGCCCAATACTAGCTAAGTCACCCCTTATCTCTTTGATGTGCTCATCACTAGCATCGAATCTCCTCATCATTTTGTGCAACATATCCTCAACTCGTGCCATACTATCTCACCATCCCTAGGAGTAACTTCACGATTTTGGGGAGGGACATAGGGCCCATTTCAATCATTTCTGTTACCGTAGTTACCCCTGTTGAAGATTTTGTCGCGGTTACCATCTCGGACATAATGACCCTCGCGGTTGTAATTACAATAGTTCTGACCTTGGTTCCCTTGACCTTGGCGCCAATTATCCTGATTTGCGCCTTGGGCGCTTGGTCAGAAACCCTCCATCTGCTCATTTACTGCATAGGTGTCCTCCGCATAATAACACTCATCGATTGGAGGTGGTGGTTTAGCCAAGTAATTGATTGGATTTATCTTTTCTGCACCCCAAAGACATGTTTTAGTACCAACCCAAGCTCAGTTCTCATCTGAGCCATTTCTTCACGAATATCATCTGTGGCTGGGTTGTGAGTGGACTGCACGGCGAAGGTGTTTCTCCCTGTGTCGGACTTCCTAGTACTCCAACCTTTGTTATTTTGGGAGATTTTCTCTAGTTTTTCTGCAATCTCAGCATAAGGGCATTCTCTATAAGATCAACCTGCTATAGTGTCCAACACCGTTTTATTGTTATCATCTTGTCCCCGATAGAAGTATTCCTTCAGTAACTCATCATCTATACGGTGGTTTGGAACACTTCTCAAGAATGAGGTGAATCTATCCCAAGAACTACTAACTGACTCTCCTGGTAGTGCCACAAAGTTGTTCACCCTGTCTTTGTGGTTTAATTTCTTGGAGACGGGATAGTAGCGTGCTAAGTAGACATCCCTTAGTTGGTTCCAGGTTAAGATGGAGTTGTATGGGAGCTCAGTGAACCACATAGCAGCCTCTTCCGTCAGTGAGAGAGGAAACACTCTGAGACCTATTACATCTAGATCCAAATCAGGCCTCCCCACACAAATTTTACAAACTGCCCTTACCTTAGCTATATGGGCATGTGGATCCTCAGAAGGTAGCCCTGAAAACAAACCTCTGGCAGTGAGCATTTGCATCAGGCTACTAGCTACCACAAAAGTGTGGCCTGTGGGTAGAGGGGGCAAGACAAGTGGCCCATCCGAGTCTGCTATGTTATCATACCCTCTGTAGTATGGTTGGGGCCGTGGAACGGGATTCTGTCCCCTCTGTTGATGTTCACCCGGAGCGTCGGGTAACATCTGACCATGAACATCCACTGAATCTGGGATGTTCTTGTTTGGATCCTCATCATTTATTCCCAAGTTTCGATTCATACTGCGCAGTGTACGCTCTAGCTCGTGATCGTAGGGAAACAAGGGTTCTCTTCCTCTCCGTGTATTTGGTATACAAGGAGGATAGTTCTGAAAGGAAATCAAAAACAATAAAACAAAGTAAAATCAAGAAAATATCAACTAAACTATAGTAATAATTTCAAGTTAATCTAAAAGCTAAATTCTCCGGCAGCGGCCCCTAAATTTGATACGCTCAAACTTACTTCTCAAATGAGAAGCAAAGCGGTCGCGTCAAGTATATAACCCAACTAGTGAGGTTGGGATCGTTCCCACGAGGAAAATAGTCTAGACTTAACTTCAACTTGTTATTACTATTGTTCCGTTGATGACTTCCTTAGAAGTAAAAACATAAAAAGGGGGGTTTGTATTTCCTAATGAGTAAAAATAACTAACGAAATTGAAAGAGACACTTAACAGTTTTGAAAGTTGAATTTTACTGAATTAATCAAACTAACTAGGGTTTACGTGTTCCCCACAGGTTCATAACTTGATAATTCTAACTATATCAATTCTTTCCTAGTATCTTGCATGCAAAGTGATAAGTTATGTATTTCTAAATCCTTGGTCCGGCATTTAGAAAATCTCACTCCGTAGCTTGGTCCGGCTACGTATGTTGCTTTCCTAACCCTTATCTTTACCTCATATTAAGCATCGTATTCGATATTTGACTAAGTTATTACCTCGTACCAATCAATACTAGCCTATTATATAGTATACACTAAATCTATGTTAATAATTCTTTTCCTATTATCTACCTCCTGTGTCTGGCAAGTAGCATTAAGGTGAGTTCTAACGTTGATCATCCGTTAAAAAGACTTCTAAGCGAAAGAATTATTAATACATGCAAGACACTATTCTAGAATTGTTATTTTAGCTAGGGTTTATATCATTATTTGCCTATGGTTCCCACAACTCTAGTTATGGAATTTAGTTACGCATAGCCGTAAACACAATATTCAAATAATATTAAATAAGAATTCATGTACTTACTTCAATGAGAAAGAATAGTCTGAAAGTTTGCTTGATTAATCACCAAAAATCACTTGTAAGAATCTCCAAAAATCAAACACTAATACACAAAGTCTAATAATATGATGTCTAATCTAGCAGAGTCTAGCCTCAAAAACGAGGTTTTTCGAACTATTTATATAAAAAAAACCTAATTAAACAAGGATTCTAATTGCTGGAAATCTGCCAAAACGCGGCAGGATCGACGGACCTCACGATGGACCGTCGTGGTCACGACGGACCGTCATGGACTCCGTCGTCCCATACATGGAAATTTCTTCTGCTGCTCTCTTCATTCCCCTCAACGCCAAGTATGACGGACCATCATAGGCATAACGGTCCGTCGAGGGTCTTCGTTTCAAAATACTTCAACTCTTGGAATTTGGGTACTGGGATCACTTCTCTGATCTTCACGACGAACCTGCAGGACGGACCATCATAGCCATGACGGACCGTCACAAACTTCGTAATCCCACACTTGGTCAGACTTCCCCATCTTCCTTCAGCAGCTGCACTACGCTGCCACCTACGGACCGTCACAGGCACGACGGACCGTCATAAGCTCCGGTGGTGGTCTCTTCTACATTTTTTCGCTTAAAATCTCCGCATTCAGCTTTGGACAGATTTCCTGCAAAACAAAGAGAAACTTATATCAAAATTAGCACAAAAAGGCTTTCGGACACACTAAACTTAAGGAAAAGGTATTAATTATACCGTGAAACCACGGTATATCACTCCCTTCGTCACATTTTATGTTTACTGTTACTATATGAGGAGTCTCGTATTTTTTAAAAAACAAATGTTGTTTCATTAGATATGTTTATTTTGAGTACTTATCCTGTAGTTTTTAAATCTATACACATTTTATTTTTATAATTTTAAAGAATTTATATTTAAATTCGTAGTTTCAAGCCTTATAATTTCACATATCATAATGTCACGCCTTGTGCCTAAACCCTGGGTGTGACCAACATTCGAAGACCATTGTTAGCCACGAGCAGACATTACTCAGTGAACGACTTAAACACAAGATAGAACTCATGTAATAACATAAAAGTAATACTTAGCCAATGTTGCAACTCATGTCTAAACTGTTTACAACTGAAATGAACAACAATAAAGAACAATGATATATGTCTATGAAGCCTCTAAACAAAGAGGGATGTTGTGATAGGACCCCCAATCATCCTAATA
>JAKWIY010000220.1:0-44379 GCA_027704805.1 Solanum corneliomulleri
AAATACCAGAGCCACAAAATAAGTACAATATTCGTACATACACTAAATTTTCTGTCATGTATCAAGATGTCCACAATATATCTGGAGATTAGTTTACGCAATGTATCAGTCGGCTATATCACTTTATATAATGTGTGAGTCAGATACATTACTTTATGTGTTGTATCGAGATGTACACGATGTATTCGAACCAGGTCTATCAGGACATTTCGAGATATATCCGAGAACCACTAAATTTAAGAAATTTTTATAATTTGAGAAAAAATAGAGATTTGTGTTAAATCTACTTCTTAGTTCTAACATTTGCTCTTGTCACATTCTTCAGTGTCAAAAAGCGCACAATAAATTACTCCTTTATAGATATATAATTGTAGATCATTTAAGAATTATATTAAAATATGTCATTTTTTTAAACGTGTCACATAAATAGAGCGGAGAGAGTACTACACTTTATGATTTTCATATCTAACAAATATAATGAACATATATCTTATTCAATATTCAAGCATGTAGTCGTTTTACATTGAGGTGAGTGGTGACGGTTCAATTTTTCGACCTATAAAAGAAGGTTATGCAGAGAATAAAAGACATTAAAAAAAATCTCCAAACAACTATTAGTCATTAGAATATCTTGTTCTTCTATTGTATCGCGTTCTTGATGTTTTATTTCAAAGTAGATGAACTTGATCAACTAATTTGTTTTATTTACGCTAAAAAAAGTCTTTACGATCTATATATATACCATTAGTACATTATAAATAACATTTCACTATCAATTGAAAGCCAAAACATGCACTTTTCGATTTCTAGGCAGACAGGGTGGAGTAAAGAGAGGTGCATGGGGTTATAGTAAAATATATGTAAATTAGGGCGAACATTAATTATTTTTGCCTATATTAAAGTTGTTAAATTCCTATATTTGATTGAGAATATGTATATTTGAAAGTGTCCCACAAATAATTGGTAGGTAGATGAATAAGTGGATTCAAAAACTATGAAAGACTAATTAATTTTTATGATTAACAAGAGTGGTAGTTACAAAACAGTATAAGAAAATACAAATTTTGCTATCTATAGGAATCCAATCATCTAATTTTGTAAGCCCACAATGAGCATCTTGACAACCCATAATTCCTAACATGGTGGGACTTTTGTCACTTTTAGATAACAAAAATAAAATTATTATTATTATTATGAGGCTGCAATTTTTTCAAAAAGTATTAATCTATTATCAGCCAATCTAGTTTTATATGCTGATTTTTTATACTCAAACCATGTAAATTCTTTGTACAAACTACTATCTTCTCCTTCCATTAGTGATGCCAATGGTGCTATTTTTTCACTCAATGGTGGTCCTCCAAAATATATCATTGATAGTCTTGATTTCACACTATTTGCCAATACCCTATGCTTCACACTCTTAAACCTTCCATTAGTCATAACCTGCGATCGAAATCAAACCGAACAATTCAGGATTTAAGTTATATATACCGACAGTATAAAAGAGTTATAAAAGAGTTGTTAGTACTCAATAAGTTGTTGATTCTTGTGTCAGAGTCAAATATCTACATATGACATTTTAGGTGTGGAATCCTACTCACATATTTTACATTTATTAGTTTTGTGTTGATGTAAGTATGATATTTGATCGCTTTGGGACCTTATAAGGTTTATTATTAATGTATGACGTTAATAAAAAGAAAAGTAAGTTCCTCCAGACAACCAACATAAAGTGCAAATAAACAATGTACCTGCAATGAGTCACCAACATTGACGAAGAAAGAATTTTCATCAGGTGGGACAGAGATCCAGTGTCCATCTTTCAGTAATATTTGGAGCCCCGAAGTGTTATTGGATCTTAATATCGATATGATTTGTGGGTCAGTATGTTCTCCAAATCCAATCAAATCATTATTATTATTATTATTATCGTTCAATCGTTCAATCTCTGAACATGGCGGATAGTGATTCAACCTGAAAACAGAGTCGCTATTTTCGTCCATCAAAAGCTTACTGAAAACATTCGTCGGGTAAATCTTTAATCCCTCCGCCAACATTTCAAGAATATCACAGGACATTTTCTTCACTGCTGAAACATAATCATTAACCGCAGCCCTGCAATTACAATAACAAATATCAAAAAATGATGAAAACACGAATCAGGACTTTAATGAAATTACTCTGTTTTCCTCTGTTTTCCCCTCTGTTTTCCCCTGTTTTCCCCTCTGTTTTCCCCTGTTTTCCTCTGTTTTCCCCTGTTTTCCCCTGTTTTACTCTGTTTTAGTGTCTTACCGAATGTTTTCTGGATTGACACCTAATATAGATGCAAATTTCTGGTAATTGAATTCAGAATTTGTCGATACGAGGATGTGTTCGACACGACCACAATCGCCATTTGTTCCAATTTGTTTATTGCCATAGCCAAAAGGATCAGCAGGCCCTGCTTTTAGCTTCTCAGAGAGGGGAGAGGAGAAGAATTTGATGGCTTCGGATTCGAGTTTACTTATGAATTCCATAGGAACGTCATGGTTTATGATTTTGAAGAATCCGAATTCTTCGCAGGCATTAACGATGAGGTTTTCGGAGTCGGGTTTAGAGAGGTCAATCAATGGAACACCATTAAAGAATGAGGTTTGTTTGGACAAGATCACCATGGTTGATTTTGGTAAGTGTTAGGTTGACAAGTATTTGGTTGTATGTATAGGAATGGATGAGTATTTATAGGGAATTTTGAGTCCAAAACCCCACGTCCACACTATGGAGCATACGCAGGATTTTACGTAAGGGTGTCAAACTAGTAAATAAATTAGGTGATAAAAGGTAAGTTGCTCGGTTGCTAAGCAGTTGAATCCCTATATTCAATAAGATCCTAAGTTTGAGTTATCAAAAAGGAAAAAAAAAATAAGGTATAAAAAAACTACGTAAATAATGGTTTTATTTGTCGTTGAGGTCTTGGACTTTGAGATCCTATTGCTTCGTTTAGATATTAATGTTTTTGAGTTATATTAGTGATATTAAGCGAATTGTAGAAATTATTGTAGCTCTGATACATAGCTATTTTTGAAAACTCACATTATATTTCGTAGTTATCCAGATCATCGTAATGTTTGATTAGTCGGCCTCAAATTATTTGCTTTTTCTAAGAATTTCCTAATATTATTGTCCAAACGATGTTAGCTTATCACAAATATCTAATATTTTCTGATAACAGTTTTGGATGACACCACTTTATTTAATTTGCACCATATTTTCTATGAAACTTTTTTGCATTCATGTATGTTCTATATGAAATTTCATCACTTGCCAACATGTATTTGTTTTTAATATATGACTTCCAACGTGAAATTAATCGGTTTTATGAAGACAAAAAATGACGATAATTATATTAACCAGTCTATGTATTTCCTATAAATAGTAAGACGATAGGAACAACCTAAAGTAACTCTTAAACCATATGAATTTACACTCTTATCCATTTTAACAAATGAAGAATTTTATATTTTTTTCACAATGCCTTTAATATTAAATTAACTACATAAATTAATAATAGTTGGAGTTAAATTCAGAGTGGTAAAATATCATTAATAAGATTAGTTTAATTAAATACACTTCTATTAAGATTTTTTTGAAAAATATATCAGATCAACACATCAAACATGACACTTTCCCAATTAAATTATTTGCCAATTAATAAAGAGAGTGAAAATGCTCCAAAAATAATTGATTTGCTATTTAAGTGGTAGATGAAAGGGCCACATTTTTAATAGTCAGATCAAATAGAAGTTTATAGGTACAGTAAAGGGATACACTTGGTCTAATCAATTGCAACAAATTAAATATATATATCACATCTATACATTTAATACTATAACATATTTATATAACCGATCATAACTTATTTATATATATTATATTCATCTCAATTTAAGTTATAAGTCATAAAGATTAATTCTGAGCCCCACAACAACTTTTTCATGTCAACTTTCTAGTCTGAATCATGCTGAATATTCACTTAAAAGTTAAAACTAATAAAATTGTTCTCAAAATAAAACACGTACAGGAAATTAATTCATTATCACCACTGTCCTAACTCAAAAAAATAAAAATGAATTTCAGCATGTATTTTTTTTTAACGTTTTACTTATTATGAATCAAGTTATTATAATATGTTTTGCTTCCCAAGAAAAAGATATTGTGTTCTTTTTAGGACGTAAAGAATGTGTTTAAAAACAAGTTCACATTGTGTATTCCGTTTACTTACTCAACTAATTAAGTAATCCCAGATTATATTTAATTTAATTAATTAATTTAGCAAGATTTGATCCACTGATTATGACTTTTAAGTAAGCCTTAACTTTAAATTATTTTTTCTATTCAACATTGGTAGGCATTTGATATGACACCTTCTAAAATTATTAATGTTGCATAAATCAATATTCATATACTTCAAAAAAACATCTTGATATACGAGTAAGACATTAAAAAGTAATTACTTTCAAAATACCTATAAAAATAATAATATTATTTGTCTGAATATTTTGTTCATGTCATACATAACTGCTTATGCTGTATAGGATACATGTGTTGGTCTGTTTCTTTTGTAAGGACTCGTTTATGTATTATGTCGAAGATTTATTTAGGTGATGGTCCATAGTGAGGAGGAGTCAACTTCAGCTGAGTAGTCAGTCAAATCCATTTGGATGATGGGATCCCTTGGTTTCCCCTTCCCCATGTTTTCTCTTCTGGGCTATTCTTCTTCCCATATTCTCCTGTTTTTTTCCTATCTTTTTCAAATTTAATGCTCTGTCATCATCACCAATTAAACATTGTCTTTTCATTTTCAAAATAAATGCTCTCATTCAAAAATATCATGTATTTTAAAATTGTATTTTTATAGTTTATTTACTCTTTACTTTAACATGTGTTTGTAGCCCCAACAAAAAGAATTAAACATGTTAAAGGTCATACAGGCCGGTTAAGAATTCGCATGTTTAAAAAATACATGTAACTAAAATTATGATACTGAAATGGATGTAAAAGCATATAAAAAGAAATAAGAATGATTTATAATGGACATAGGTCTTTTAACGGTGAAAGGAACGAGATGACGAAAATGAGTGAAATTGAGATTAGTGAAAGGATGAAATATGGTTTTAAAAAAAAGAAGGTGAAATTAGGGTTTCTATGTGGAGGTTTGTGTTGGCGTGCACGTGTGGATATTCATGTGGCATTTTAATATACACATAAATGCCATATAATTCTTTCCTTAAATGAAAAGGTAAGTGTGATCCATTACTTAGAAGAGAAGGATTCTTTTTAGTCGAAATATAGTTTAAAAATATACTTAATCTATTTCAAATAGTTTAAGAATAGTTTTGATCATTTTTCATTATATATATTCAGTCAAATACGATTATATAAACTAAAAAAAAGTTATTTTTTAGTTGTTAAAATCAAAACTACACGTGTAAAAAGCACACCCCACCACATAAAAGTGTCACGTCAACACTTTTATATATTATCAAGGAGAGACCAATAAATTTCATCAATAATATCATTGGCTTTTTATTATTCGTCGATTACATTCATAGTATCCATAAAATTATTATTCTCATTTTTTATACCCATCGAAATTATGATATTTGTTTATGAAAATATGATTAGACACTGTGGGTCCCTTGAGCTGACGTGGAACATTGTTATTCTCAAAATCCAATATTAGTGTTTTTCCACTCCAATATATCTTCTATATGTCTAAATTCATCCCTCCATTTTCAAAAATATTCTATTATGTATCATAAAATCGCTACACGAAAATAATTTTTGGTGTATATTAATTAATGATAATCATTATGTTTTATAAATATTCTTAAAACATAACGATACTAAATTCAATAATATTTAATTGATGTTGATAAGATTTTCACATTTTTTTTGTAAATTTATATATATTTATTGCGATAAAAAAATGTATTTTTTTTTGTACCGAATTAAGAGGAGGATATATGTTTGAATTGATATTGTTTACCTTATGAACTCATTGTTATATATTAAACTCTTCATTTGCTTTTTGAAATATGTTTGATGTGAAGTATGTGAGTGGAGAGGGGCATATTTGCTCCACCTTGGTTATTGTAAGGATATTTTGTGCCAAAAAGTAAATGAAATGTATAATTAGTTTATTTCAATAGTTTCAGGGCCTATTATTTGTTTCATTTGGTTAATGATAGAGGCATTTTTGTGACAAAATGCAAACAAGGGGGTGTATATTCTACTTCAATATTGTAGGGGCATTTGACCTTCTCTTTTTTTTTTTTTGAAATCTTTTCATTATTCTTTGAACGAGTACTAGATCATAAACTCTTTTTTTGTGCATGAATAACTCATAAATTAAACTATATCTGAGATACATGTTTAGTGCGACGGATTCAATTTAGAGGGCATTGGGGGAGATAATCAATTTCTGGCTTCATCTATGAAATACCTTTTATTGTACTAATTCAGTCACCCGTAGATGTTCTTTTTCTTTTTTTTTTCCTCTCATTATGGTAGAACAGAAATTGGTCACATTTGGGACTCATAATTTGGTTTGGCTAAGGTGCATTTCATTGTTCCCTTATTTGGGGGATGTATGCTCCATTTTTAGGCCTTCTAGTGTCAAATGACATCAAGAAGCAACATTTATTACTTTCTCAGACCTAATAAAACATACAAATTTAGTTTACCGAATATTCGGAATAAAATAAAATTAGGTAAATTATTACACCACTTTTACTATATAGAAGTTTAGTAATTTGAATTAAATTAATCTTAACTATTAAACCATGATGATATAATTTAGGAAAAATAACTTAAATACACAACTATAAGTTTTATATTCTCTAATTTTCCTTTCTTTTTTAAAATATTACATAATTCTTTTTTTTTTTTAATTTTAGTGTAAGTTTATAGATACATTACATTCTCTTCCTATAATACACAATTACCCATTTTAATGCCTATTTTTTCTCCATTAAAACACTCAATCTTTTAAATTAGTTTTTGGATTTTGAATTTTCTCCATTTAAACACTCAACCTTTTAAATCAGTTTTTTGATTTGAATTATTAATTTTAAATAAAAGATCCAATTTTGAAATTTTGAATTTCAAAATTCAAAAAATTTGAAATTTCAAAAATCAGGACAACTTCTCTTAACTTCTCCCGTTTTGTTCTTACTCCATCAAGTTTCAGTCTTTTTTTCCATAATCATCTTCCTTCTTCTTAACCCAGCATATTTTATTGGTTTCTTCTTTTTATTCTTAATCCATCATCGTCTTTTTCTTCTTAATCTGTAATCGTCTAACCCAGCATCTTTTATTATTAATTCATCATCAGTTCGAAGGTTGTCAAAATAAACAAAAAAAGAAAATAGAAGCAGCAAAACATTGTTGTTAGGCCTACATTGTCTCGGGTTAGTATTTTGGTACTTAAAACTATTTTTAAAATTAGTAAAATTTTTAAGGAATCAAGTGTGTATAATGTTTTAGATGGTGAATTGATACATGAATTTGTTGTGTATCATGATATTTTATATGTATCATGAAGTTTTGAAAATTGTTATAATGTATCATTCAATAAGTTAGTAAATGCGTCATCAACTGTGCTTGATGATACATATAGAATCAGTGTGTACAGTGTTTAGTCAATGCACTGATACATGTAGTAGATATGTATCACATGTTTTGCATGTAGTATGAATTTCTGAAAACTAATATATGTATCAGTTAAGGTATTAGTTGTTTAGTTAATGTACTGATACATGTTTTGAAAATTGTTACAATGTATCATTCACTAAGTTTAATAAATGCGTTATAATTTAACAGATTCTTCATAAAAAAATGTTTTCAAAATAGATGATATAATATTGATTTTCAAAATTTGAAATTAATATCCAATTACGTGCTGATTTTTGGTGATTAATGATCTGTTACCTTAAATTAAGCTGTTTTAGTAACAATATTAATTGTACTATTTTTTCCCCCATTTTTTTCTCAACAGTTTAAACTTACCATGTATCATTTACCATGTATCACTAGAGTCTAAAGTATCACGGAACAACAAATTAAGGGATTTTTTGTAAATACTAAATTGTCGGGACAGAATGTAATTATTGAATTACACTTTGGAATTCCTTAAATTTTTACTATAATTTATGTCAATTTCCAATGGTTTTAAAGGAGGGAAAATGTGTTACTTAAAACAATGGGTATATAAGAAGAAAAAAAGACCTATCTTTTTTATCTATGGGAATTTGACTGATTGAGACCTAAGTGAGTATGACATGCAACTAATTGATTTTTCTATACTTATGAATCATTTAATTCTGGTAAAGGTACATCATCAAATGATAATTGAACTTTTTGGTTCAACATTATTATTAATGATGGAATTGGGCTTAATTAAACATTGAAAATTATATAATGTCTTTCCAACTAATAAAAGCTACTTGCTCAAAATTTTATTTACAATTATTGTTTAAAAAGGAGTAGTGAGCATGAGGCTTGTGTAACTACGATAAAAATGACCATTAACGACATTTAATTCTTAATTGTCACTAAATATGTATTTTTAGCGACAATTGTCACTCTTTCTATATGTCCTTAAAGTCTTTAGCGAAATCGGTTCTAATGACACTTAACTAATACCGGTAAAGACTTTAACACTCTTTATTAGTGTCAATATTTAATGGCGCTAAAAGTTGTTTTTGTTATAATGTGTTGAGACATTTTACCTAGTGTGTGACATGACTTAAACGGTGTATTTGGTAGGAAAATAAAAGTTCGTAAAATGTATCAGTTGATAGTTTGATTTTAAAATATCAATATTGTTAACTTTTTAACTTGAAATTGCTAATATTATTACTTAATGAATCAAATATATCTTTTTAAAATATAAATGTATTTTTTCTTTTCACTTTAAACACTTTTTTGTCCTTCACCATTTTCAAAACTATCAACGTCCTTTGCAGGTTTTTATCTTTTGTAAATGATCATTGTGCCAGGGCTGATTTTTGCGCACCTCAATTAGTTTTACGTGATATTTGTCATATTTCACCAGTAGCAAATATCACGTAATTCTATTCACCCAAGCTAGAACATATGAAAAATATCACCTTTTATTTTTTTTTGTCTCTACTAAGTTTTAAACATGAGACTTTAAGGTTCTCAATCTTTCATTGACTACTAGTTTACTCCCTTGGCTTCGTCCTTGACAGGCTTGAATGCTCACGACTCGCTGCGTCCTTGACAGGCTTGAATGCTCACGACTCACGAGCGAGTACTTTTTTACACATAGACTTGTAACAAGTGTAAAGACATCCAAAATAACGATGTATCAACATAATATGAGTTAGATATACGCTATGATAATGTGCTATAAATATATACTTTTAGCCAAATATCAAATATATATCATGACTAGTCTTATATAAACGTAGCTTCTTTTTTTCTTCTAGCTTTTAATATAAAAAACTTTATTCGCACACCTAATAATATCCTATATCAAAACCAAGGCGAGTTTTAAGAATAAATGACTTCTAAAACTCTTGTTACATGTCGAAATCAAGATTATCAATAAATTTGAAACCATTGACCATTCCTGTCCATGAATAATTCTTAGTTAGTTAATTAAGAGTGATTGTTTTGTTAGTTCAAAAGTCTTGTTATATAAAGATGTGATTGAATAATATGTAGAAAAGGACGTGTAACTTACAAATGCGTGCATATTGAATTATATTAGGATTGATTGATACCGCAACGTACACTAATTGCAATTATTAGGAACCTTACTTAAATAAGTAAGATTTATTTGGCACATTTTCTTCATAAACGGCAAGCCAAAAAAGATATTAAGGAAATGATGTGACAAATTAATTTCCACAAAATGTTCAAAAAAAAATTTTAAAAAATACTTATTAAAGAAAAAGTAGTACCAGCAGAAGATGATTCAAGATTTAATGTTTATTGATATATACATTATTCTTAAAATTAATATACAACAATAATCAAATTAACATATAATATTTATAGATATATGATGAATGTTTTAATATTTATATAAATAATTTTTGACAAAAAATATTGAGAACATTCGAGCATTTATAGATATACAGTGAACTACGTTCAAGCATTTCTTTTTATTAAGTTTTTCTCATTAATTCATGTAATTGGTCAATTTTAAACAATCATATCTTTTTTAATATTAACAATCGCTAGGTGTCATATGTTCTATCTAATTAAAGCCCTATAAGTCTTTTTTGTAATGTCATCAAGTTTACCTCAATAAGAATTTGTAGTAAAAAATTATGACCATTTTATCAGAGATATGATCAACACTCGATAGAGAATATCAAAAAAAAATTATTGCTTATCCATTGTTGAATCGCTTATATAACTAATAAACATTTTTAATTAATGATTAATTTTTCTCTTTAATAATACATAAACTCGTAGATTATATTAAACAAAGTTACGAGGGACATTGAATGAAAATGTGGTCGATAAATCTTGAGACCCCCCTTAGTCCCTTTCATGATCTTCTAATTTTGGTCAAAAAGGAAAGTTCCACATACCCCACCCCCCACTGCACCTCCTTCGAATTGTCACGTTTGTAACTGACTACTCTCAAATATTGTATTATTTATATTTTATGTTTTGTGCAGATAAAAAAAGTATGATGTTTCAGCTCAACTAACTCAAAGAATGATTTAAAAATAATAATAAAAAGTAGAAAGATTTTGTCAATCTTTAATGTTCACATCCAATGTATTCAAAATCTATCACTAAATTTAGAACATCATGAAAAAGAGTTGTCGTAATAGTAATTATTGTTGTGGTACTCCGTCCCATTTTGTAGATATTGTATTTATGACATTAGAATTTTTGTTGATGATTTTAAAAAATAAAAAATATGTATATAGAAAAAGTTAATTAAGAGAATTCGTTGTCTCTTATATATAACCTGAAAAAGAAATTAACAGCATTATATGATTTACATATACAATGTAAATTTTCTTTTAGAACCTTTTCTTTTGTATTAGGTTATCTACTTATATTATGTTTTCTCCATTGAAACTTTTGCTATAACAACTTTAAAAAATCCAAAAAATTGACCATAAATTTATTGCTTTAGGATCAAATTATGTAATCGTGAAGGAATATGAAATGGGCCATGGGTTGTATTGGGGGGTCCAAAAATAGGTGGTAGTCTAGGTCAATGTATAGTTTGTTGTCAATAAGACATTAACTTCTAACTAGTGACATAATAAAAATTTTCACCAAGAATGTTTAAACTTTAAATAATAAATTCGAAAATAAATTATCCTACATGAGTTCAAACTTGGGCACTATATATGTAGAGCACATTGCATATCCTTGTTACTGCGCTACAAGTCTCCATTGCTTCTAAGGATTTTGGAAAATACAATAAATATATCATTATAAAGTAATATTTGATATATATTGTAATTTTTCAATAAAGGATGCATATCTAATTAGATATCCTGACATCATATAGTTCTGCCGCTGCTTCAAACATGACCAAACATAATTTATCTATATATGTATACAACAACATAAGTTTAATTAATAGGTCGTTGTATTACGTATATATTGGGATAACTTTGGTCAGTTTCATTATCCAGTTATAAATTGTTATTATATCATCAATAGAGGTAGCAAATGGGTGGGTTGGGTTAAATGTGGGCGGGTTGAAAATGGGTAAACATAAAATGGGTAATCATTTAACACACTCATATTTGATATGGGTAAAAATGGGTTGAGTAAAATACTAGTTTACCCATATTTTATGAATAAATAGTTCTTTACTTAAGAATTCAATTTGAACAAAATATTTTAGTCTTTTTAGATGAAATCTGTTGAAAATGTTTCATTTAATTTTATTTACACAAAAGTAAAAAAAAAAAAACTTTAAAAAAATTTCGAGGTGGGTGGGGGTGGGGGGGGGGCTGATAGGGAGCTAGCGAGGGAGGGGAAGGATCCAGGGTAGGATGAAAAAAAATTGAGTTAAAAATATTGTTTAAACAAACTTAATATTTTGAAGGGTAAGGTTGGTTGGGGGTAGGGGTGGGGGTAGGGAGACGATGGCTGGGGTAGGATGGGTCCAGGGTAGGGTGAAAAATAAATATTTGAAGTTGAAATTTTAAAAACAAACTTAATTTATATTGGGTAGGGGTGAGGGTGGAGGTGATGGGGGACGATGATGAAATGAAAAAAATGAAATTTGAAGTTGAAAACATTTTTTAAAAGTAAACTTAAATTTCTATATTTTTGGGGTGGGGTGGGGGTTGAGGGGCTGGTGTGAGGGGGGGTGGGGGAGAGATCGAGGGTGGGGGTGAAAAAATAAAATTTTGAAGTTCAAAATATATTTTAAAAATAAACATTAATTTATTTTTTTAAGCGTGGGGTGGAGGTCGAGAGTTGAAATATTAATGGGGACCCATATATGAAAATTTTGAAAATCGCTTCTAAAACTTGGTAACAGAAAGTTTTTTAAAAATTTGAAGAAAACTTGCAATACTCATATTTGACCCGTAATTTACCCATAATATACCCATATTTTAATGGGTAAAATATAGGTATAATCCCAAATACCACCCATATTTAAAAAAAATTCAATCCATATTTAAAAAGCTATTTAAAAATAAACGAATAATTAAAAAATAGACTTAAATTACCAGCACTAATCATCACCATTCAGAAAATTTAGTAGTCAATATAATACTATATAGTTATTAATTTCTAAATCATGTATACAAAGTTGGTATAATATTGTGGGTGACATTTGATGAAGAATTAAATTGTCGAGGATTGATTAGTGATATGACCTGATGATATCTCAAATATCAAATGTCTCTCTTAGATAGTTAGATTAATTAAAAAGAGTTTTAACTACTCTTTCACTTTAATTTATTATCAATTGTTTTTCAATAATAATAATAATAATAATAATAATAATAATAATAATAATAATAATAATAATAATAAGTTTAATTGCACAAATTAATTTTGAAAATGATAAAATATATGTAAATTTTACCATATTTTATAGAATGTATGCAAATTTTACTCCTCTAATAGAAACAGAGTCATTTTCAATTCAAATATAGCAAACACAAAGTAAAAATTTAACGTAAATAACGAGGGTAATTAAATTTCACCTCTTTATTTCTCGAGGATAAGAAGAACGTCTCGTCAAAAACAGTAGCTTGTGGCAAGAAGATATATTTGTATGTTGAGCAAGTAAAGAGAGGTCCAAATTGTTCCCTAAAAATGGGAGAGAAAATTAATGGCAAATCTAGTTGGTGAAGTGTTGCCTATCCAATCTAATCTAATATCTATTGATCCCACTATGACAAGAGATACCAAAGATTGTATGTACTTTGATTCAACAATTTGCACGAAAAATTATAGTGTTTGGATAAGGAAGTATCACATGTTTGGTAAAATATGTCTTTCACAATCTAAGCCTACATCCTAGGTTAGTGGTTATCCTCAAACACTTAACTATCGATTCTCGAAATCTAGATATTATCGCATAAATTGAGACGTAGAGTAATGTATGTTAATGTTACCGAGATGTGTCAACTATCAGAGGTGGGACTAGAAATTTTTAGTTCAGCTACTTTTAAATTACAAATATAGAATAGTGAATTGAGTCAAATTAATAAACTATTAATTTCGAATTTTCTATGGACTATGACGACTCTGCGCTGCTCCCGATAAATACAAGTCGATTTGATGAGATACAATAGCAATGCACTATTCTCTTCGTTTTAATTTATCTGACACGTTATTTTTAATTAGCCTCTAAAATGTTGATACATTTCTATATTTAATAATAATTTAATTTTAAAATATTATTTTACTCTTAATGAGATGATAATAATCACACAAATATCTATAATTTGTCTTAAATCACAGATTTTAAATTATTTTTTTAATTCAATCAAACTAAACATCACATAAATTATAAATTAAAATGAAGAATTAACATATTTCAAACTTTGGTAGCGTGGCACTATGGTAACCATGCCTTTTGATGTGATGTCATGTACATTTTTTTGTTAAAACTTTTTATTGAATTATTAAAAGTTATTATCCATCGAAAAAACTTTTAAGAAAAGTAACCAATGTATTGTATTGCAACATATGTCTATCATTTTATTAAAATTGTAGGAATCTTTTTCTCATTATATTGTTTTACTTAAAATATATAATATTATAATAGTAAAAAATGATTAAATTTTAAAAAATTAATTAATTTTATGATTTAAGAGAAATTGACTTTCCAAATTATAGAGTCGTCACTTGATTTTTTTAGTAAAATCAAGAAAAATTTAAAATTATTTTTTTCAAAAGATTTAAAACAGATAAAAATTAGTTAAAAAGGATTCGAAGTTCAAATATACATTCCGAGAAGGTGTTAGGCCTCGGAATGTCCGCTAACTCGCGGTTGACCAGCGATTTGACTAAATGACTTTCAAATATTTTCTAAATATTGTCTAAATTTAAGTGAATTCAAATTTTAATTATTTACTTGATTACTATTATTTTCTAATTAATCATATGTGTATTTTATTTATATAGTTTTCTTTTAGGAAAAGCAAAAGAACGATATCAGTTAAGAGGGGGAAGGGACTGTTTATCGAAAAATGGTATTTCGAAAAGAGTTTGTTTTGTTTTGTTTTGAGATTTTCGACTTTTAGGAGTCGCCACTTAATTTTTTAAGGAAAATTAAGAAAACTTGTTTCTAAACAACTTAAACAGAAAAAAAAATTGTTTAAAAATTTTTTTTGGGGTTCGGGATTCCTATTAGTGTCTTAGGAAGGTGTAAGGCACCTAAGACACTCCGCTTAAAACGGTTATCCGACAATTAACTATTGACTATTTCTGTTTTAACCTTTGCAAATTGAAGATTGAGCTTCATTAGAATTTTACATAACCAAATTCACAAGTTGAAATATTTATTGTTTATTTTGCCATTTGTTAATCTGTTTCGAAGTTTGGACTTTTTTAAAGTCTTATCTAAACAGGCTTACGAATTTTGAACAAATTATCGTTTTAGCAGTTAGTTTTAGTTCGACAAAATTGAAAAGGCGTTTCGACGGGGTTTGGAGTTTTCTAACCCTAACTAACGGTATTTAACCTAAAACACGCAAGCGAGTAGTAAAGAGAGAGAGAGAGAGAGAGAGAGAGATTTGGGTCCAAGTTTTCGGGTCCTGTTCGCCTTGACCGAAACTTGGACCCACCTGTTTTTGGGTTTTTTAAATCCATTCACCTGTCCTAATCTAAACATAAAAATAATTACAAGAAAGTAAAACAATAAGGGCTTATGCCCATTACAAAGTAAAAAATACGGAATAAGATAAGGTGAGGTCTTCTAGTCCGTTTTGGACTTTCTTCAATCTCCAAGGTATTTGATTCTGTGTGTCCGTCTTGATGGTTTGATTCGAAAAGATTTTGAACCTTTACGGCTCAACGAGGATGTGTGGGATGGAAATTAAGTCCATGGGGACTCACGAATAATTCACATGTAATAAAATGACAATGGATTAGCATATGAAGTGGTATAATAAACAGGATACATATCTTGAACGAGCACAGATTTTACTAAAAGGAAAGCTACTTCAAGGGGTTCAAATTGAAACGACACGTATGACTCTAAAGAAGAGCAAATGAATCAACTAAAGCTTACAAAGTTTATATCCAAATGTGACACTTAGATAGTAACATAATTTCATGTATGTTCAACTATGAGCACGTTATATTTATGGAAGTACATAACCGCTCATCAACAATTAGACTCAAAAAAATATAAAGGGAGCATGTTGCACATTTACCAAATAAACAACTCGTGCACAATTGAAACAATTCATTTTTGATAAAATAAACATGATTGGATGCAATAGTTGGCTTATTAAGTGGCAGTAATCCAACAAAATGAGACTTAGACATCTTTGCTCAAACAATATAATAACAAAGAAGCCAATGCTACTTAGGAAAAGAAGCAAACCATTATAATCGATGCTATTAAAATGCAATATGAGACATAATAAACAGAGTAAAAAAGAGAGGAACATGTATAGCACAGAGTTATGCTTGTAGAACAAGAGCAAAACAGTGGATGGAATTGTTAAAATATGCTACTTTTTCATGAAACTTCAGGCATGAATCAGAGAGGGAGTTCAACATATTTTCCCAACTTCACATGAAGAGAAGGGATAGGATGCAAGCAACAAAATATTTTCCATTTTTTTTTTCATACGCTGAGGCAGGTCTTTAAGGATAAACAAACATGCATCAAAAACTCAAACTTTAAGACTATAATCTGTGGAATGATAAAATTAACGAAAACCACTATAAAAGAACACAAAACAGAACTCATGCTTTGTAAATATACGTGAGAACATGTCAATCACGAAAACTGGAAAAGAAACTAAACAGCTATATAAACAGACGTATGCACGCTAATAAAGAAAGTGTCACATATCTAGAGAGAATGTGTGGCAACAACACCATGGGATCTAAATGGGGAGGTAGAAAAGCAGTTGCATCCAAACGAACAATCAATAACACATATAACTTCTACACCATTCAGCCTTCCGACCAATCCAAAGGAAATGCATTGCAGCTTCCTAAGAAAGCTTAAGAGAAGAAGAATGAGGCAAACTTAAACAAGATTTAGACTAGGATTGGTATTCTATCGAGCAACGAGAACTTTATGCTAAAGAGATAATCTCATGATGAACTCGCCAACCGGGTGAGCAGCACGAACAGGCAAGCATAGCAAACAACAAAGAATAAGACGACGGAAAAACAAACCATCACGCAAGACCCTTTACAGAATTAAGCCAACAAACAGTGTGTGACTTTCCATATCGCAGCAACACGACCCTATACTAGGCGTATAAATGCCAACAGATTTGATCCCAGAACGAAACCAAACGAATAATACATCTACAGCAGCAGCACCCAAAGCATGAAGCAAATAAAAAAAAAATCTTGAAACAGGAAAACAACCGAAGAAATAGGATGGAGAAAGAGAATTACCTCTTCGAAAGCAGCGAAACGGGACGACGACGAGCTGCAGATGACGACGACTTCCACACGCGAACCACGGCTAGACGTTTCAACAAGAATCCGCAGTCGAGCACACGGAGACGAACAGAACGTCTCTCTCGATCTCTCGAGTTCTTCGGAAACCAACGGTGAAAACAAAAAAATCTCTCCGATTTCCCAAACAATTCTCAACTATTCTTCTACGATAAAGAAAGAACCAGAAAGTTTTCTCCAAAATTCCAATAATCTTTCAAACCAAAATTTCAACAGTTCTCTCAAGACAAAACAGCCAAATCGAAAGAACTTTTTTCCAGTAGAATTTCCAATCTAAAATCGCTAACCCCCTCTCTGAAAACGGAGGGGGTTTATATAGAGGGACGCTAGGGTTTTCGGACGAGGGAGAGCGGGAAAGATTCAGGCCTATTGAATTTGAAATTTGAAACCTTTTCCCTTAATGGAGCAGCACCTTTTTCCCGAAATTCAACCCCATTCCGAAAGCGGAAGGGGAGAATGACGCTCTCGATCAAACTCTTGTCCCATAGACACTACGTGGCACCATCTCGCCATCTCAAGGACGAGCACGCGAGTCTGCCCTCGCTGAAAAGCACTGTACACGGTACAGTGTGTTGAAGAAAGAGACGTTGGGGGGGAGAAGTCGCGTCTGTGTTTTCTGGGGAATTTCCGGAAATGGTGCCTGTTTCCCTTTGCGTTTTCTGGCGATTGTTGTTCTTTCTCCTTCTGGAAATGGCGTGGGTGGAGGGAAAACGAGTGGGGAGAGATCGAGAGAGCGTGGGGAGAGACGCGATGGTGAGAGAGCGTGGGGGGGTCGTGTTTTCCGTTTAGGGAATCTGTTTTTCTCTGCGTTTTCTTTTTGGTTCTCTGTTCTTGCAGCGTTTGGGGAAGAAGGAGAAGGGATGGGGGGTTGGGTCGGAGCGGGTCAAGAGATTTGGGGCTGGGTCGGGTAGGAATTTAGAGGGTTGGGCTGAAATGGGTGTTGGGTTAAATGTGTTGGGCTGGCATAGTTGGAAAAGGGGATTTGAGTTGAAATGGGCTGGGATTGCCGTTTGGGCTTGAGAATTGGGTTGGAAATTTTGGGTTGGAGGAATTTGGGCCTGGATCGTTTGGGATTAATTTAAGGTTGAGGAGGATGGCTGAAAGAGGAAGTGGGCCTGGGTCAAAAATGGGTGTCAACAGGACATAAAGGGATTAATGAGATTAGGTTATATATATATATATATATATATATATAATATATATATATATATATATATCTATATATATATATATATATATATATATATATATATATAATATATATATAAAAAGAGAAATGACAACTTTGGGAATTCAATTAGTTAAAACTATAGGATAAATATAGTTAGGCGAAATAATACGAATAAGAGTAAAAGGAGGGAAATATTGAATTTGGGCCTTGAGTCCAAATTTTATGGCCTGTCCTAAATCTTAAGTGACCCAAAATGGATCTGGGCCCAAATTCAACAAATGGCTGCTGGAAATTATTAAGGCTTTGGGCCTATTTCCCTTTGAGAAACCAGCGTATACATTTTATGTATATCGCGATACAAGCAGAATTTCGGACGTTTTTTCTGCATCATCCTTGTACATCGATTTTTGAATGTATTTTTATCAAAAATCCACCCCTTCATTCTCTAAGACTTGTAATGCGTATATTCTAACTGCATTCTCTAACATTTTATGTATATCGCGATATTTTTTTTTGTTTATTTATTGATCGGTACGATTTTTGCACATTCATACTTTATCATGCTTTCAAGAATTGTAGTTTTGTATTTGAAAAGTAATTTGTTCATAGTGTAAGTAGTCAATTCTACTTTTACATTTGGAATAAAGGACGTACTCTTATTACAATTGTTTTGTTGAGGCTTGTTTTTGTAATCCATGTGTGTAGTTTGGTGCTTCTGATGATCTAATTTAAGAATTTCGGAGCTACACTAAAGTAGATGAAAAATGTTATTACGTATAAAAAGTACGACTAGTATTAGTTGTATGAGGGGTTATTTTATTATATTTTTATTTATGAGGGGTTATTTTATTATATTTTAATTTGTGGATTCATGCTTTATTGTCTTCTTTGACTTTTGTTTCTTTTTTTACTTTTTTTCTCACTCTCTTTCCTTGTTTTTCTAGATTTTTTTTAAAAAAGTTATATCCGGAAATCAATTTAAATACTATCTTAATTTGTTTGGATGAATAATATTTTCTCTGTCTACTATTATTTGTCATGATTTATATTTTTAGAGTTAAATTATAAGAAGTTAAGAATTTTGATTAATATTTTAAAATGTATTTTTTCATCATATTAATATACAAAAAATTACAGAATATAGTACTTTTCATATAGTTTTTGAATATTAAATTTTTTGTTTAAAATATCGAATTAATGTAATCTAATTTAACTTTAAAATTAGTCATATTAATTTTCAAAAAGCACAACGTGACAAATTAATATGGACGGTGGGAGAAATAACTTTTTTACTTATTTTGTTTTAACAAAAATGTTTATGAAATTATAATTTTTATTATTCTATAATTAAAGGCTATGGTCATAAAAATATTCAAGTTAATTCTTCGAATATATATATTCGAAGAATTAACTTGAATATTTTTATGACCATGGCCTTTAATTATAAAATAATAAAAATTATATATATATAGATATATCTATATATATATATATATATATATATATATATTCTATATATATATATAAAAAGAGAAATGACAACTTGGGAATTCAATTAAGTTAAAACTATAGGATAAATATAGTAGGCGAAATAATACGAATAAGAGTTAAAAGGAGGAAAATATTGAATTTGGGCTTGAGTCCAAATTTTATGGCCTGTCCTAAATCTTAAGTGACCCAAAATGGATCTGGGCCCAAATTCAACAAATGGCTGCTGGAAATTATTAAGGCTTTGGGCCTATTTCCCTTTGAGAAACCAGCGTATACATTTTATGTATATCGCGATATACAAGCAGAATTTCGGACGTTTTTTTTCTGCATCATCCTTGTACATCGATTTTTGAATGTATTTTTATCAAAAAATCCACCCCTTCATTCTCTAAGACTTGTAATGCGTATATTCTAACTGCATTCTCTAACATTTTATGTATATCGCGATATTTTTTTTTGTTTAATTTATTGATCGGTACGATTTTTGCACATTCATACTTTATCATGCTTTCAAGAATTGTAGTTTTGTATTTGAAAAGTAAATTTGTTCATATAGTTGTAAGTAGTCAATTCTACTTTTACATTTGGAATAAAGGACGTACTCTTATTACAATTGTTTTGTTGAGGGTTGTTTTGTAATCCAGTGTGTGTAGTTTGGGCTTCTGATGATCTAATTTAAGAATTTCGGAGCTACACTAAAGTAGATGAAAAATGTTATTACGTATAAAAAGTACGACTAGTATTAGTTGTATGAGGGGTTATTTTATTATATTTTTATTTATGAGGGGTTATTTTATTATTTTTAATTTGTGGATTCATGCTTTATTGTCTTCTTTGACTTTTGTTTCTTTTTTTACTTTTTTTCTCACTCTCTTTCCTGTTTTTTCTAGATTTTTTTTAAAAAAGTTATATCCGGAAATCAATTTAAATACTATCTTAATTTGTTTGGATGAAAATAATATTTTCTCTGTCTACTATTATTTGTCATGATTTATATTTTTAGAGTTAACTTAAATGAAGTTTTAAGAATTGATTAATATTTTAAAATGTATTTTTTCATCATATAATATACAAAAAATTACAGAATATAGTACTTTTCATATAGTTTTTGAATTTTAAATTTTTTGTTTAAAATATCGAATTAATGTAATCTAATTTAACTTTAAAATTAGTCATATTAATTTTCAAAAAGCACAACGTGACAAATTAATATGGACGGTGGGAGAAATAACTTTTTTACTTTACTTTTTGTTTTAACAAAAAAATGTTATGAAATTATAATTTTTATTATTCTATAATTAAAGGCTATGGTCATAAAAATATTCAAGTTAATTCTTCGATATATATATTCGAAGAATTAACTTGAATATTTTTATGACCATGGCTTTAATTATTAACATAATAAAAATTATATAATAGATAGATAGAGAGAGAGATGAATTTTATAATCAAGTACCTAATAATAATAATAATAATAATAAAATAATAATAATAATAATAATAAATTCTATGGATAAATTCTAAATAATAATATCATAGTTCACGGGAAGCAACTGTCTGCTTAATTCTATAGCATAAACAAGAAAATGTGGATATACAAACAGTTGCTATCAAAATAATATTTGCTACTGGAAATGGAGTGTCGTAGTCATTTTTCATTACATCCGAAAATCAATTACACATAAATAAGTTTTTTATTAGGCCTTCAAGGAAGAAACAGTTTTTTTTTCAAAATAAAATTATTTTCGTAAAGCAAGAAATTAACATTGCTTAGAAAAAAGTAGAAATAACAAAATCTATTAGTGGTGCAAATGTCTTCTTTCCCCTTCTCCTTTGTAAGAAAAAATCTCATTCACACCTAATAAATTAGTGCAATGAAATTGCAAATTAACTTACAACTTTTTTTATTTAACTCATTTAATTTGTTGAAGCTTCAAAATGCACATCGTAATTATCTCATTATCTTTAATGGAAAATTAACTATCTATATTGTAAAAAATAAATAACCATAAACAACTCAAAGACAAAAAAAATAAAAGGAATCATACTGCTTTCAGATTTAACTTTGCATGCACGTTATTTCAAATATAACCTGTGTCATCTTCCATTGAACAATTAATGTTCAAAAATTGTTAAATGTCCTTGTCAAATATAGATTTATAACGTGCAAGCAAACGAAAAAAACACGCACATTTTATATTTTTCGTATCAAGCAATATATTTTCAAACTCCATTATACTAATGAAAATGTTTATCTGAAAATTTTATAATTTTTAGTAAGGTATTATTATATACGTATACTATTTTTTTTAAAATGGTATTATTTCAAAATTTAGTATGTACATAATATTATGGATCAATAATTATTATAAAAGTATTATTATTACTCAAATTTGATTATAACCGTTATAGAGGATATATCACCCTAATAAATATTATTGTTATAATAAATAAATATATTATTGAAAATAAATATAACATGTAATTAGATTCTTAAAAAAATCTAAACCATATATCGTGAAATGTTATTATATATAACCAGATTTGATTGTATATAATATAATATGTATTAGTAAAGCCATGTAATTTGGAATTATTAACAATTCTTCTCGTATTAGCTAGAAAAATAATGTGGCCCAATAAAATAGCGATACGTATTAAAAAGCCTTTAAAAAATTGAGAATTGTTTGTTTATGGGGGCCATACAATTGTTGCTTTTGGGGGTCAACATTTTGTAGTATTATTATGAAATAGGACCACACTATTATATACTATTAAGAACACTAATTGGTTGACCAAGAATCTTGATTCACACGCCTATAACAAATTCTGTATTGAGTCCAAAAGGCAAGTTATAAGAATTAATGACTTGTAAAACTCTGTTACATGTTAGAAATCAAGATTATTATGTAAATGTGAAACCAGAATAATTCTTAGTTAGTTAATTAAAAGTGATGTTTTGTTAGTTCAAGTGTTGTTATACAAAGATTCTATGTGATAAAATAATATGTAGAAAATGACGTGTAACTTACAAATGCGTCCATGTTGAATTATATTAGGATTATTTGATACTAATTGCCAATATTAGGAAAGGTCCCTTAAATAAGAGAGATTTATTATTCATAAAAAAAATAGATATCAAGGAAATGACGTGACAAATTTTTTACAAAAATTAAAATTAATTTCAATAAAATGTTCAAAAATATATAAAAAGAAGATATTAAAGACAAAACATAGTATAGTTAAATGTTTAACCATTTTGGTAGAGCGTGCGTGTATAAATATTAAGGCTTTGAGTAATTTAGTTAACATAACAAAACATATTTCTTGTTTCATTATCATAAAAAATTCTCCCTTTCGAGTGTATGTATCTTCTTCTATATTCTTCTTTTTGGTGTCATTTGCTTTTATGCATATATTGTATTGTCTCTGTTAACTCAGGCTTAATTTATTCATGAATCATTTTCATGCTTAGTACGTATACATATATACAACTTGCATGCATTGCTCTTCCATTTTTTTTTCATTTCTTTCCCTTTCTTCACAAGATATATAGAAATAACTGGAAAAGAGGTTTGATAACTTTATATTTTGTTTTCTTTTAACATTGCTATGTATATATTGTCTTGTCTCAATGTAACTCAAGTTTTGTGCAACAAGATGAACTTATTCATGAATCATTTTCGTGCTATACAACATGCATGCATTGCTCTTCCATTTTTTTTTCATTTCTTCACAAGATATATAGAATGTAATTGGAAAGAGATTATCACCCTTTTAATCCTTTTTTTTGCAGGAAATGGACGTGGAAAAGGACTTGGAGTATCGTACAGGTTCAGGAGACAAGGGGTTCAACATTAGCCCCATAGCGCAAGTTGCCATTGCAATCGCTGTGATGATATGCTTCTTGATTATGATGTTTATATTAGTCAAGGTTTGGAGGAAGGTCACAGTTAAAAGGCCTGAAATATAATTACTTTATTATGAAAAATGTGGTATGGAAATGAAATGAATTTCATATATAGTACTATTTTATTATGAAAAATGCTGTAATGGAATAAAATGAATAAAGTATTGTTGTCTTTGATTGTTTATTTTTATTATTTTAGTTGGCTGCTTCAAGTATGTTATAAGATCATATCTTGGTAGAATTTGTTGTTTGGTATTACAACTGTATGAACTCAGCTGTGTAGTAATGAAAATTTTTGTAAGCAACGGTCTGCGTTACATATAGGAAAAACACAGATAAAGTATATTGGCCTAATATTTCTCGTCACTCTAATTTGACTTTGTGCTCAAAGTATGGATAAATCCAGAATTGCTAATTTTCAGGTGCAAGTAACATGTAAATGGCACTAATATTGATAAGTTGGACTGAAAAGTTCGTATTCAATAATGCTAAGTATATATTATTTCAGTCATAATATTGATGGTTATTGCCTTTTGGAATTTGTATTTATCCTAAGTACTTCAAGGCATTACTCTATTTAAGTGTTTATCAAATAGTATTCCTCTTTATTTATTGTGTGAAGTAGTTAAAATGCTCTGAATTTAGTACAAAAACACTCATATGCTTAGATAAATGAATAAAAAATGCTTCAAAACACAGACTTAATTTTAACGTATAATCACATAGTGTTCAATGGAACATTGTTATATACTCAAAATAACCAATGATATGCTCGTTGGCTTGGCCAAGTCCTAATTTTGCTGATTCCATTTCACTATTTTTGATTTATTAAAAATATTATATTTCACACCTAATAATTCAAATGTGTCGTGATAAAATTTTAAATCTAAATACTTAAAAATTCTAATTTTAAATTTGTTTCAGTGACTCTAAGAAATTAATAAAAAGAAAGTGGAGAAAATTCCATTGATATTAGCATACATACATAATTCCAAAAAAGAGTGCATTTTCTTTTTTTTTTCACAAAGAGAAACTATATACTTATTAGTACGAAATGATAGTTATAATTACGTTATAAAGTCAAGTGGCAAAACAATAAAAAGTCATTTAGGGGTGAAGTGATAATAATATGAATTTTCTTTGTTTTAAACTATAGACACATTCATTTTCATAAAAAAAAAACCATTCATTTATTCTTCTCAAACCACCATAACCATAGAATCAAGAACTCATCTTTCAAGGAAGAAGTTGACTTGTTCACTAAAATTACTCTTTCCTTCACTTCCACTTCAAACATTGCTTCTTCCACTTTCCAACCAGCTTCAACATGTAACATCCCATACAAGTTATGTCATCTTGTGTCTTTCGAATTTTTTTATTTGTAGCTTTATGCTTGCTAAACACAAATCTTCATCTTCATTTAGCACAGTGTGCATTGATCGGTTCGGTTCGATTTTACGTGTTATTTATTAAATTTATCAGTTTTTGATTTCTAAATACATCAAATGATAACTAACCCAATAACATATTTCTAATAGTTCTTGATTAATCAATTTATGGTACTTAACGGTTCGATTTTCGATATAACAAATAAGAATATATATATATATAAAATGAATAATAATTAGGATTTTAAGTAATACTAAGATTAAAGTAACAAGGTTTGTAAAATGTTATATAATTAATTTGGTTTACTGGTCTAGGAATAAAATAGTAATTTAGTAGAGTCTTATTGGGTTATCGATTTAATCATTAACAAAAATCATAAAATCGAAAATCGAACCAATAACTCAATAAAAAAATTTATGAAACCTTTAGTCAATAACCCAATATTAATAAATCAATAGTGTTTTTTTCGGTTTAATTTATTGGTTAAACTAATTTTTGCACACCTCTAATGTGTATGCAGATCTTAGAGACTGTTTGAATAGATCCCAATTCAAATAGTAGGATATAATATGAAAGACGCATTTTTGAAAAAGAGATATAATAATGAAGAAAGCACGATGAAAATAAAAGGAAAAACAAAACTAGCGATACAAATTATACAAAAACTGAAACAAATGAAATAACAAGGTAATAATAAGTATAGAAT
Organism: Solanum corneliomulleri; assembly: GCA_027704805.1. Lineage (NCBI taxonomy): Eukaryota > Viridiplantae > Streptophyta > Magnoliopsida > Solanales > Solanaceae > Solanum > Solanum corneliomulleri. The sequence goes on from JAKWIY010000220.1 coordinate 25,840, forward strand.
AATACAATACGAGAGTAATTGTTTTATTCGGAAAAAATATTTTAAGTTTTTAGACTGATTTTAGAGTCGCCTCTTAATTTTTAAGAAAAAATCAAGAAAACTATTTTTCAAAAGATAAACAGTAAATCAGTTGAAAATATAAAAAGAGATTCGCGGTTCATATTAGCATTTTAAAAAGGTTTTGAAAGCACCCAAAACATTCGCTTACTTGCGGTTATCCGACAATTAAAATATGTGGTTAACAATAGACATGCTTGACTAGTTATGAAAAAAACAAATGTTATAACTTAAAATTATTTAGAGAAGAAAAAGAAAATGTAATGTAACATGTCTAAGGAAAGAAAAACTTCTTAAATTTATAGAAGTCAATTTGGAAGGACAAGTATAGTTAGTTCTTTTAAGATAAAGTAGTATACGTTAACTAACTCAAAATGGATGTCCTTTAGGGAATTATGAGTTAAGAACCTTAAAATTAATTAGTGAGTAAACATAATATTAACAATAGAATTAACACGAAATATACTATAAGGAGAGAGAAAAATTTGGGCCCAATAATTTCTGTTCGCCTGGATCAGTACTTGGGCCTAATTCTGATTTTTGGGGTTTGACCCACTTGTGTTTGTCTTAGTCTAATATAAAGCCATGGTTTTCTTTTGGGCCTTATGACCAATTCTTCCACCTGTCCTAAACTCTAACAAGATGATAAGCAAGATAACAGGGGCTTAGATCCAAAGTAACAAAATACATTTTTTTTTTGACATTTGGGCCCTTGAGGCCCATTTTCCCTCTTTTGTATAGACTAGATGTATACTAGTGTACACAATTTTGTATGTCTGCTCCGAATGTCTGTACGTCGAGTTCATAGACTTATTCTTCTCTCCACTTGTTGGTCGACTCAAGAGGAAAGGACTTGAACCTTTATGGCTTTCTCGAACGCAAGGAAATTGGGAAAATATTATGCATAAGAATAAAAAAATACATATCAGTATTGTGGCACCATAATTGACAAAGTGAAAGAAATAGAGAACACAAACAAATGTACCACTTCATTCTAAAAAAAAGCTACTAAACAAATAAAACCCAGTTGTACTCACTAATCTTAAACTCAATTAATATCGAAAGAAAATATGTTAGCATACCAAAGAAACAAATAGTAGAAAATGATTTTAACTCCTCTTTTGAATTAATTAGCAAGCAATAACCTCAAGCAAAACTCGAAGTGAATAATTCATTCACAAAGATAAAACTAAGAAAAACACGTTTACTACTAGTAAGCTAGCTACTACATACACCATACTACTAGTAAGATGAAAGCTAAGGCTTTTTCAACTCTTGCAATCATAAGTAACAATTTGCTTTCATTCTGTCAAACCAAGATGATACTGGCACTTTCTGACTCGGCACTGAATTTGACAATTTTTGGATAGATGCCAAGTAAAACTTTAACCAATTAAAATATTTACCAACGCAATACAGTTTTACTTGTTAATTTTAATTTGACAAGAAATCATATTTTAAAATAATTAAATTATTAAAATATCTTCAAACTAAATTAATTATTCAATCTTTAAAATTACTTTTAGTATATTCTTTTATTTTTATCTTTCATTTGGCATGAATTATTTTCTTAGTGTCGCTGAGATTTTTTTTAAAAATTATTTAAGTTTTATTGATAAAATTTACATGTATCAAGTGTTTACACAAAGTTAATACATGCAGGTATATGATTAAATTAGTGCAACCACAATTTTTAAGGTGAAAAAGTATGTGAACTTATTTAATCATTTTCTTAGTGAGTAAATTATTTAATTGTTTGTTTTCTTAGTGAGTAAATTATTGTGTTTATGTGAAAAAAATGCCTTGAAAATGAGAAATACAAATAGCAATTTTAGATGAAAAACAGTCGGTCGCACAGTAAATAGAATATATAGCAATTTTAGAAGAGAAAAGATGAGGAGGAGAATAATGGATGAAAAATGTCTTTATTAGCAATTTTAGAAGAGAAAAGATGAGGAGGAGAAATGGATGAAAATGTTGTAAAGACGTGAAAAAATAGAGTGATGTATTTGGTTAATTTGGAAATATTTATTTGATTAGTTGTGCCAAGTTTGATTTTTTAAAATCGTACAATAATTTTATTAAATTAAATTATTTTTGTTGATTTGGAGTTTTTCATCCAATTGAGGGATACAGGTGACAAGTTTATAGACAACAAGAGTATAAATAACTCGATTCTAATGGTACTGGCAAGATCAATAAATAAATAAAATTGAGATGTATTTTTGATCATTTTCCTTTCTTTTCCTTTGCATTTCTTTGGAAGAATATAACATTCAAATTAAAGGTGTATATAGAATAAGTAGGAACAATTTTCTTCAACTTCTTTCATGATTTAGAAGAATTTATTTCCTATTAAACATGTGTACTTCACCCGGTCCCCCATACAGAACAAAATACTTATATATTGCACCTTTTGAAAGTCGTTTAAATTCAACCTTGTACGGATTATCGTTATGTGTGGCTAATGTATCTACTTCAATTATTTTTCCTTCCTCATTGACAATTGCAACATCATCGCAATAAGCATCATAGGAACTGTTTTCAATAGGAAAATAGCTTGAGCCCATCGGAGGTTTTTGTACACCTGGTGGACTATATACAACTCCTCCCCAATCAACATTCGTAGCAAAACTTTTCAAGTCAGGAAGAGACTTTGTGGCCAGAAACCTATTCGCGTAAAGTCATCATTCAGTAAAATCCACCAATTCCCGGATGAGTCCTTTTCTCAAAAAAAAAAAAAATATAATAAGTTGTCAATAACAATATTTATGTTATCTCCTAACTATAATTACTATATATGTATAAAATATTCAAAGACTCTAAATAAAAAAAATAAAGACAATATAAAATGTACCCGATTAATGTATATTTTCAGACTCCAATTTCTCCTCCACGTTGTGAAATATCCGTGAATGAACCATCAAGAGGTACGTCATGGTTTATTTGTACAAAGCCAGGACATACTGTATTGAAGCATTGAATTTACCAGCCTACAAAAAAAGATATATCTCATACATGCTTAAAAATCAAGTAGATAGTTAAACTAAAGGTGTGTTTTTTACGAAGGAAAATGTGTTTCTTGAAAAATGTTTTACTACATAATGTTTCTTTTTTTTAAAAAAAAGTGGATTTCTAAGTTATTTTCTCATGTTGGTTGGTGAGTAGAATTCTTTTTTAATATTTGGTTGGTAAAATGAAATACATTTATCATAAAATATCTTTTATTTTTTATTAAGACTTGAAAATACTCTTTAGAAATATTTTTTTTTTCTTGAAAATTTACCCGACTAATCGATCTAGGACCAGACGCTGACACCCGAACTAGGACAGAATCCCGACGACCGTTCCAACATGCGACCTTAAGATCTGACTCATGTCGAGAACAATAAATAGTTTTCAAAAAACAAAAATTTAAAATAGGAGGCGGAGGGGGGAGGGTGTTGAGTGTAGGGATGGTGTAAAAAAAGGAAATTTTATAATTTGAAATATATTTCAAAAATTGATGTGGGGGTGGGGTGGGTTTAAGTTTGACATAAAAAATGAAATTTTATATATTTGAAATATTTTTTAACAAAATTATTTTTTTAAAAAAAATTAACCGGGGGGTTGGTAGCGGTTGGATGACGTAAAAAATCAAAATTATTACTCTGAGATATTTTCAAAAAAATAATTCTTTATTGATTGGGGTTGACAGGATGGATAGGGGTGACATAAAAAAAGATTTTTTAAAAAATGATTGGAGTGGGAGTTTAGGGATTAGGTGTGGGTAATGGCGAAAAAAAAGAAGAAAATTTGACGAGGGTTTTGTGTGGGTGGAGGGGGGAGGAGGAGGTTGCATAGTTAGGGTATGGGATGAAGCAAGAATCAAAAATTAAAAAAATTTAATTTTTTTTGGGAGTGGGGGGTTGGGGGAGGGGGGTTAGGCGTGATAATGGTTGGGTGAGATAAAAAATCTGTAAGCTTGAAATATTTTTTGAATTTTTAAACTGTTTTGTTTAGTGGAGGGGGGATGGTTTTAGGATTGGGAAAAGGGTAAAAATTAATTGAAATTAAAAAATAAGTTTTTATTTTTTTTATGTGGAGAGTCGGGTACGGAGTGTGGGGTAGGGTAAAAAAATGTTAATATTAGAATGACGTAGGCTTTTGAAAAAAAAAATCATCTTTTTTTTAAAAAAAAACTTATCTTAAATTTAAGGAAATTAAGTTGATTTGAATAATATTTCCAAAACATTTAAGCCGATAAACATAGAAAATTATAAATTCACATCAAACACACCTAAAAGATGTAATAGTTTAATGAACTCAAAAGAGAAATCACAATGATAAAAAGATAGTTACCTGGAAATGTATAAAAATCTAGTTTTAGTATCCCCGTATAACGTTGGGTCCACCTAAAGCACGAAAATATATTATATTATAGTTACTAAATATTCAGCATTTGCTACAAATTTTTCTAATCACATCTTAAAAGCACAAAATTCAATAGTTAACACACATCCTTCTTCACAAAACGATAGAATAATGAAATAAAAAATTGATATAAACTTACTCTCCAACCAGCTTGTAGGATATCTGATCCTTATGAATTTTTAGTCGACATCCACTGTGTTGTTGTCCATTAACTTGAGGATTGTACACAGCAGTTTTCATTCCAGCTCCCGCAAACTTGTTATGTGGATTATATGAAATTTGAGCTATTGCAACCTAAATATTTTTTTAATTGTTTTTAATAAATCTTACAGAGTACTCAAATTAAACTAAAAAATAACCTGTTCCTTTATTACTTCAAATCTCATTATATAAAACATGGACATTAAAAAATAATTTTTATAGCCATATACCACCTTATATTCTTGTGAAGATATGTATCTTCCATTTGACCTACTATTGTTGTTGCTCTGCATTAGAAAATAAACTTATTTTTACGTTTGAAATACGCAAGATATATAGAAGTAAATTGGCATAAATCATCTTACAACATCATATTCAGCGTTGAATGTGACATCCTCTGGAGGAGGCATACGAGTTAATCTTATAAGATCATCTTTTGTCATTCTCTTAACGGGAACAGTTCCAAAAGGGCATCCCTCATCTTTTGACCATATTGTCCATGACCTATTAGTTGTTGATGAGAAGGTTGAATCTTTCTTGATTGTAGATAAAGTAGGTTTCATCTGCTCAATCAGATGTTTAATTGTATGTCAATAATATCATATCCAATAGGAACAAAATGATAACGAAATGAAAAGAGAGTAGAGATATGCCTTAGGATGAAAATTATGGTCCTTCAACAACGGATTATCAAATGCACGTTGTTTGTAAAAATCTACACAGTCGTATGTATCTCCATATTTAGTCTGTAAACAATTAAAATTAAAAAACAAACAAGTAACCTAAGTTAGAACAAGATGTACCATTTAAAAACAAAACATACTCACGAGAACAATTCTTAGTAAATGGTGATACTACTACTTTGCTTTTTAAAAAAAAAAAATAATATTTTTTTTCAAATATTCTATCAAACTTTGAGAAAAGACTTATCTAGGTCATTCGTTCGTATTTTATTCATTTATACTACTTTCGTTGAAAAAATGTTCATCGATGTCATTACATGTTAATGAAAAATACTATGTGTTCTAAGCCATTGTTATGCCCTTGACTCCAATTTGCAAAATCAAATGCAAAATTGTGCTTAATCCATTTTAGTTCATTTGTTTGATTGAATTTGACATGAAGTTTTAAAAGGTAATTTTGTTGAGAATCTTGTAATCTTAAAATAAATATACAAACAATATATCAAAGTTCTCTTAAATCTTGTGGTTTAAACATGTTATGTGAAAAAATAGAATCAAATATTTTAAAAAAATGAGAAAGAACATTTTTCTCTCATATCAAATTAAAAGAAAAAGTAAAACAAACAAATCAAAACAGACTTACCTGCTCAATCTTCAACTACAACAAAAGTTTACATTCAAAAAAGGAATTAAAGGGAATGTTCTCATTTCTCGAGAATCTGTGTGACAATGAATGTTTTCTCTAATATAAAAGTGATATTATCAAATAAAATGTCTTCTGCGATTAGAAGTATAAAAAAAATAAATTTTTTGAAAAAAAAAATACCTTTACTGTTTTGACGCTGGTTTGTTTAAAATTTTTAGTTGTTTCTCTAACTCCGCATTCTCAAATTTGGATAAATTTTTTGCCCTTCCACCCTATTATAACTTAACATAAAATATAACATCAATAATGTTTGTTGAATCATTCTTTGATCCATCCTGAATTCATTTCTTTTATAGGCATGAATCTTAGGTGTTTCGAAGAAAGTAGATTAATTAATTCAACAAGAAAGCTCAACACTGAATTTTGATTTGCTAGGTGTAAGTACTGATATCTCTGCTACTATAAGGAAGACATTGTTATATAGAGATGTTGAAAAGATAAGTTGACTATTATGTACAAGATATTGACTTTTTGAAAGTTTTAATAAATGTTGATTGACCGTTTGTAATTAATACCAAAATAATAATTAACTTCATTTGACCAAATCTAAGAAGACTTTGAATGCTTTTTTGTTGTCATATCTACATAATAAAATATTTAAAATATTTTTTGACTATAGACCAAATATGTTGTCCAGTCTGAACCAAAATTAGATTATTATTTTTAAAAAATGAAAAAGACTAAAGTAATGTGCAAATATTTTGACCAAAGCTATTATTTGAGGATAATTATAAGCAATACTTGAAAGTTGAGGGATGTTTTTAAATTTTTATTTTCGATAATTTAAATAAAAATAAAAATAGATAATTATTCTCCGAACTATCATGAATATTGTGTTAATACCCTTCGTTATACTTTAAGGTTATATATGCCTTTATTCATTCTTTTGGATTGTATACATCTTTGAATCTAACGAATCGACATGTAATATCATCTAAATGATTTATCTGATTTTATTTATTTTTTATTCAAAAATTTTACCCGAGCCACAACCAAAATGGGTGGTGCCAAAATCCAGTCTACATTTTCATAAAAAAATTATCTCTTTGTTCTTCTCACCCACCATAACCATAGAATCTAGAACACATCTTTCAAAGAAGAAGTTGACTTGTTCACTAAAACTACTCTATTCTTCGCTTCTACTTCAAATATTGCTTCCTCCACATTCCAACCAGCTTCAACATGTAACATTCAATATAAGTTATGTCAATCTTGTGTCTTTCGAATTCTTAAATCTGTAGCTTTGTGCTTCCTAAAATTAAATATTAATCTTCATTTAGCACAATAGAATCTAGTTTTATGGGTATTTTGTACATCATTTATTTCAAAAACATTTTCAGAGCATTTCAATTAGGGGTGTGCATTGATCTGTTCGGTTCGGTTAGATTTTACGTGTTATTTATTAAATTTATCAGTTTTTGATTTCTAAATACGTCAAATGGATAACCAACCCAATAACATGTTTCTAATCATTTTTGGTGAATCAATTTATTATACTTAACGGTTCGATTTCCGATATAACCAATAATAATATATATTAACAAAAATCATAAAATCGGATACCATTAACATAGTAATAAAATCATAAAATCTGAAACCGAACTAGTAACTCAATAAAAGAATTTGTGTAACCTTTATCCAATAACCCAATATTAATAAATCAATAGTGTTTTTTTGGGTTTGATTTATTGGTTAAATTAATTTTTGCACACCCCTAATGCGCATGCAGATCTAAGAGACTGTTTTGATATATCCCAATAATTCAAATAGTAGTATATAATACGAAAGACCAAAGAAATTACTAGCTTTCTTTGGTCCAAGACATGAAACTAACATATATCATAAATCTTTTTTTACCCAATATTCAATATCAACTTTGATCAACTAATTTAAATTCGCACCGAATCTTTTTACCTTCTGAAATATAATACTTTGTACTAAAAACAATTTTATAACCAAGTAGCTTATGAACTGAATCCAAGTTTCAGACAAAACAATGAATAATTTGGGCCTGAGTAATTACGATTTTCTGGGCCTGGGCTAACGGATACATGGTCCTTGATCTATTGAGTTGGAGAAATTACGCAGCTAAGCAAATTTATGTTATTTAATTACTCATCATAGCTATAGTTTGCTATAACTACCACTCGCGACTAACATTATACATTAATTGTGTGGGCTGACTTTGAGTTTGTATAATTAGTCACGTTTGTAAATTCGCCAGAATATACAAATACATATATATATTATACAATTATTTAACCTATATACATATATAGTTCACCTCTCTTCCGCTCACATCTCTCCTTCCTCTCTCATTCTCTTGCTATAAATATAAATGCATATGTATAATTTTTAATTATATACAATTATATGCATACACAATTCACCTCTCCCACTCTCTCTCGCTCGCCTCTCAAACTTCAAATATACAAGTGTTTTAATAATTCAAATACATATATATATATATGTCATTTGATGGATAATTTATTAAACAATTTCTCCAAACTCCACTTGGTATTTCATCGACGAAGAAGATGAGTCCCAAATTCGGTGCCAATAATTATTACTACCGTGGCCGCATGGTAGTGGCGGTGGAGGAAGGGTAAAAATACAAATACACAATGCAAAACTACTCCTAGCGGTCGGCGGTAAACTTCTCGATGGCCAATGATATTTGTTTTTTCCATCCTTTTGCCCCCAAAAGTAATCTGAAAAGTGCATCTCAATCTCCTTAATCACAGTAACATGAGGCCTATTTTGTTCATGATCTTTTTAGCAATATCAACAAAGTAGTTGATCCTTTTTCCCCCTAATTAAATATACGGGGCAACCCTATTTTTTGAATTTATTCCCTCTATTTTTTGAATTTATTCATTAGTACTCGTTCATTAGATTGCATACAGATTGTTTCTTTATAGAGGTTATATTTGTGCATAACAGTTTAGGTTACATTTTAATATTATTTACCTCGGAAAATAATCTTCGCCTCAACTCCTGTACATCACATCAAAAGCTGGCATTTAAACTTTGAAATTTAGGTCATACAGAACAATTCACAAAAACTCTTATTTGAATAGCTCAACTTCTGCAAGTGTCTTATAAAAAATGACAAACTTCATCAAAATGGATGAAAAGTTAGAAAAATTATTCAGCCACGGATATAAGTCAATTTGTCGTATTATTATGCATTATATTTGCCTACTTTGTTTTTTCATTACACTACAAAAAATTTGTGATGATTACAATATCAATTTTTTATCTACTTTGTATTAAATTGCTCAGGTTGTAAGCTTGAATAGTAGCTAATGGTTTCTCTTTATCTTAACAGGCTATATATATGCTTTTCTATAAGTTTATCCTTCTTTTAGTAAGATTTGCTATAGCTCACTTTATATATACTTAAACAGATAATAGTAACCAACAAACTCTTAACGCTTATTGTGTGATATTTAGTGATTGATGAAACCTCCTCATAAGAAAATTAATTTGTCTTCTGCGTTATTTCTGTTGGTGTGTTGATTATTGAAATGGTTGTGTTTTAGGTTTATATTACATGAGTCTTACGTATGTACGTACAGATTTGGCCTTATCATTTGTAGTTGCTTCGTCTATTTCTTTCGATTAAGTCATGCTTATAATGGCTAAGAAACGTTGACAATTGTGTTCCAAACAAAACCGAGGTTTTAACCAAACTAAACCATTATATAAAGCCATTCACCAAAATAATATGTTTTTCTAAAATTTTACAAAACTAGTATAAACGTATTCCACAGTAACGTTTTAGGATATATTTTATTTTTAAAAGTTGATGGCGTCAGATTGATATATGTTACTCAGAGTAACGTTTTACTCCTAAAACGTTACTTTGAGTAACGTTTTAGGAGTAAAACGTTAATGAAAATAACGTTTTAGGAGTAAAACGTTACTTACAGTAACGTATATCAACCTAATGTTGTTAGTTTTTTAAAAATTAAATATACCCTAAAACGTTACCGTGAAATACGTTTATACTAGTTTTGTAAAATTTTAGAAAAATGTATTACTTTGGTAAATTGTTTTATATAATGGCTTAGTTTGGTTAAAAATTCAACAAAACCTATACGATATATACATAGTATTACCATAGATGTCTGCACTATGAATTTAGGTCCAGCTAGAAAGAGTGATCTATGTAAAAGGAATCATGAGGCTAGAAACATAGAGAAGAGATTCTACTTATAAATAAGTAATTTTATTCAGCTTTATATACACACTTCTACATGACAATTTCAATCCAATATACAGGTCACTTTTCAGTTTCAAAGTACATTTCTCTAGTGCGCTCTCATGTATTTGCGTTTTGATTTATGAGATTAAACTGAATAGGTTGTTGTTATTGTAAAGAAAATTACATAAGAAATCCTTGCGGTTGGTTTGGGACATTCTTATACAATCTTATAGACATACATTTAATAAATGAGAGTATTAAAATAGAGGGGATTACAAAGATGCCTTATAATTTATTTTCAACTTTTAACACTTTCTGGATTTAAAAATGAGCAATATTTTATTACCAATGAATATCGTGTCTCCTTCATCTGCTCTATAGAACGTATAGAGGCAGTTTTAACATGCTAAGCTACGTCAAACTGTCCATAAATTTTGCTTGAATACCTTATATCAAGAGAGGTTGTTCTTTCACATTCTAATAATGTTTATTCGACTAGGATGAGTATCACACATCTAGATAGCATGTGTGATTTTTACTTAAAACTCGACATAATTTGCACTATTTTCATTTATATTATTGGGCCCGTGCCAGCACGGGACCTTGAACTTGTTATGAAAGAAGGAAGAAGAAGAAGATGAAGAAGAAGATGATATTGATAGAAGAGAAGATGAAGATGACTAAGAAGAAGAGTATGCTGTAGAGAGAATATCTCAGCTTTTCAATATCTCATTCATTCAATATTAAGATACAATGCAGTAGTGTTTATATAGAAGACTAATTAAGTAGTAACTAATTTCTTGAATTGTAACTAACTACTCTATAATTGTAACTAACTAACAAGATTAACTAACTACTTTTAACACTCCCCCTCAAGCTAGGTAGTGTAAAAATGTTACAAGTTCCTAGCTTGGAATTGAGATACAAATGTTGAGCAGTATTAAGAGCTTTTGTAAGTAAATCAGCAGGTTGATCTTTTGTTGATATGTATCTTGTTGCTACCAATCCTTTGTCTATCTTTTCCCTTATGAAGTGGCAGTCTATTTCAATATGTTTGGTCCTTTCATGATACACTGGATTAGCTGCAATTTGTATAGCAGCTTTGCTGTCTGAGTAGATATTAACAGGTAGTTGTAAGTTTACTTCCAACTCTTTCATCAGACCTATAAGCCAAATTAATTCTGAAACTGTGGCAGCCATGCTCCTGTATTCTGCTTCTGCAGAGCTCTTTGAAATGGTTGTTTGTTTCTTTGATTTCCAAGTTAATAGAGAATCTCCAAATTTAACCAAGTAACCTGTCACTGACCTTCTTGTATGAGGACATGAAGCCCAGTCTGAATCACAGTAGGCTGTAAGAGTTGTATTCTTGTTGCTGGACAGTAGAACTCCTAAACCTGGTTGGTTCTTCACATATCTTACAATCCTTAATGCAGCTTCCATGTGTGATTTCTTTGGTTGTTGAAGAAACTGACTTAAAGTATTGACTCCAAATGCTATATCAGGTCTTGTCACAGTTAGATATAACAACTTTCCTATCAGCCTTTGGTATGCTCCTTGATCTGTTAATTGATCAGTTGAGTTGACCTTTTCTGAACTTCTTAATCTGATATACTCATCAAGCTGCTTAGTTGTTAACTTAATATTTGTATCCATTGGTGTTGCAGCTGGCTTAGAGCTGCTGAGACCTGTCTCTGATATAAGCTCCAAGGTGTATTTTCTTTGATGCATAAGAATACCTTGATCAGACCTGGCAAACTCAATTCCTAAGAAGTATCTTAGTTCTCCAAGATCCTTCATTTTAAACACTTGTTTTAACTTCTCCTTTGTTTCCTTTACAATTCTTAGACTATCTCCTGTGACTAATAGATCATCCACATACACAAGAATAATCACCATTCCAGATTCATCTTTCTTGATGAACATAGACTGATCATATTCACTCTGTTTAAACTTAAGCTCCACTAATGCCTTAGACAACTTGGCATTCCATTGTCTAGGGGCTTGTTTCAATCCATATAATGATTTCACAAGTCTACATACTTGTTTCTCCCCCTGACTTGTGAACCCTTGAGGCATTTCCATATATATTTCATCAAACAAATCTCCTTGTAAGAATGCATTAAACACATCCATTTGGTGTACACACCATCCCTTTTGTGCAGCTAGTGCCAACACTGTTCTAACAGTCTTCATCTTTACTACAGGAGAGAATGTTTCTTGGTAGTCAATACCTTCTTGCTGATTGAATCCTTTAGCTACTAGTCTTGCTTTATACCTTTCTACCTCTCCTGTGGATTTATATTTGACTTTGAATATCCACTTGCACCCTATTGGAGTTTTTCCTTCAGGAAGAGTAACTAAATCCCAAGTATGGTTACTTTGTAATGCTTCAATTTCTGACTTCATAGCTTCTATCCATCTTGAGTCTTTAGCAGCTTCTGTGTAGGACCTTGGTTCAGTATGAATTGATGTTGTAGCTATGTATGCACTATATTTGTCAGAAATATTCTCATAACTTATATAATTTTGAATGCCATAGTCTGATTCCTTCTGAATATTGAGAGATACAAAGTCTTTTAACCAAATAGGTGGTTTACTGCTTCTTCCAGACCTTCTAGATGGTTGTAAAGTAATCTGTGTTGTATCCTCATTTCTCACAGTCCTTAACTCCTCTTCCTCATTTGTTGGCATGATTCCATACCTTCATACTGCATGTTTTGCTGAACTTGTTGAGTAGATGTAGTAACAGGAATACTGGACCATTGACATGCATGATCTAAATTTGAATGAGTGTCTTTAAACACAGGTTCTAATTGTTTTCCTTTACCAAATGGAAATGTTGTTTCATTGAATATGACATCCCTGTTAACAAAGAACACTTTATTAGCTAGATCATACAAGATATATCCTTTTTGCACCTCTGAATATCCCATATGAACAGACATTACAGACCTTGATTCAAGTTTATCATGTTGGTTTGGCATTCTAGCAAAGCATAAACACCCTAGAACTCTTAGATGAGCTATAGAAGGCTCTTTTCCATGAAGTTTATTAAAGGGAGTTTTTCCTTTTAACACAGAACTAGGAAGCCTGTTTATCAAGTAAGCTGCAGCTAGAACACAATGTCCCCAGAATTTTATAGGTATATTAGCCTGCAACCTAATAGCTCTAGTTATTTCAAGAATATGTCTATGTTTTCTTTCAGCTACTCCATTTTGCTGAGGTGTATACACACAAGTAGTTTGATGAATAATTCCTAAGTGTTTAAATAATTGTTCACATACAGAATTAATGAATTCAGTTCCATTATCAGTTCTAACTATCTTAGCTGTTTTACCAAACTGATTTCTAGTAAAATTCATAAAGTATTGAAGAGATACACAAACATCAGACTTTTGTCTTAAAAGAAATATCCATGTATATCTTGAATAGTCATCTACAACTGTTAAGAAGTATTTGTGTCCATCATATGTATTGGTTTTATAAGGACCCCATAGATCTAAGTGAATCAATTCAAAACAACTACTACTTTTTATACTACTAATCTGAAAAGGTAATCTACACTGTTTAGCACAAGGACATACTACACAATCTCCTATCTGAGTTCTAATAGAAGTAAGCTCAATGTCAAACAGTTTATGTAATACTGAAGTAGATGTGTGTCCTAATCTTTTGTGCCACAAATTATCTTGTCAGTTGACACATTCTTAACATCTTGAACAGCTAGACTGATAGATCTTCTTGCATCTTTATTTAGTAGCCAATATAGTCCATTCTGCTCTCTACCAATCTCCTTCACCTTCCCAGTGAAGAGATCCTGCAAAACAAAAAAGTCAGGAAAGAAAGAAGCAGAACATTGTAACTCTTTTGTTAGTTTTGAGACTGATAACAAATTAAATTTGAACTCTGGCACATACAATACATTAGATATAGTACTACCATCAGATATACTACTTAATCCAGTATGAGTAACCTTTGTTTCATCTCCATTAGGCAATTCAACAGTTCTAGTATAGCCTAACTTATTAACTGATACCTTATTTAGTAACTCTAAGCTTGAAGCCATATGGTTTGTTGCTCCTGTGTCCACAATCCAATTAGGTTTGTGAAACACATTCATAGCCATTGAACTAGTCATACCTGCTGTGTTTGCAGCTGTGTTAGGCATAGAGTTCTGGTTGACTTGATGACTGGGTTGTGCTAGCATCTGAACTATATGATTGTATTGTTCTTGTGTGAATTGACTGGCCTCAATTTTACTTGGTTTGGACTGAATTTGATCCATGCTACTTGAACCTTTTCCATGACTAAACACATTTGTATCAGCACCATACTTGAACTCAGATTGCCCATTTTCAGCCTGAAGTACCTCATTTTGAGTATTTTCTTTTGCACTCACATTGTAAGCTGCACTTCCACTTTCAGATATTTTCCTTTTCTTAAACTTGAACTCAGGAGGATATCCCACTATTTTCCAACAGTTATCCTTACTGTGACCTCTTATTTTGCAAACATCACAATACAAATGAGAATTCCTTGTAAACTTTTGATTACCATTAGTTCTGCTGTACAAAGCAGATTCATAGTTGCTTGTATGTGACATTGGATTTGCACCCAAGATTCCATTCATAGCTGACACAGATCTTTGACTCTCATCACCCATTACCATAGCATATGCTTGATTGATTGAAGGTAATGGACTCATGAGTAGTATCTGACTTCTTGCTTGGTTATATGAATCATTCAGCCCCATCAGAAACTGGAACAGTTTCAGTTTTTGTAAATGCAATATGAATTCTTTAGATCTTTCACAGTTACAACCAGGTGGAGGTACCAAAGCCTCAAACTCCTCCCAAAGAGTTTTAAGCTTAGAAAAGTAGACTGTTACAGAATTTACTCCTTGAGTTAGAGTAGCTATTTCTTTATGCAGGTTGAAGGTTCTTGACCCATCTATCTTGGTGAACCTTTCTTGTAGATCTTGCCAAACTGCTTTAGCTGTGGCTGCATACATAATGCCACCTAGTAAACTCTTAGAGACAGAGTTCATCAGCCAAGATTGAACAATGGCATCAACACGATCCCAATGATTCCACAGATTTTCACTATATTTTTCTTTATCACATGATCCATCTACCATCCCTAGTTTGTTTCTTCCTAACAGAGCAATACGCATAGACCTAAACCAGATTGCATAGTTTTCCATACCTGTTAGCTGGAAGGAAATGATCTGATTTCCACTAACATCTGATGGAGATAAGAACAATGGATGATTGTAGTCAATTTCTTGACCAACATTAGCAGCTCGATTGGCATTCTCTTGAACAATTACTGGTTCATCATCTCCAGCCATTTTTCAGAGATTTCGATTTCTTCAATCTATTTCACGATCGATTAGCGGAAGCAATTGTACAGTTGAAAAATCAGATTTCACAGGGTTAGATCCCCTGCTCTGATACCATGAACTTGTTATGAAAGAAGGAAGAAGAAGAAGATGAAGAAGAAGATGATATGATAGAAGAGAAGATGAAGATGACTAAGAAGAAGAGTATGCTGTAGAGAGAATATCTCAGCTTTTCAATATCTCATTCATTCAATATTAAGATACAATGCAGTAGTGTTTATATAGAAGACTAATTAAGTAGTAACTAATTTCTTGAATTGTAACTAACTACTCTATAATTGTAACTAACTAACAAGATTAACTAACTACTTTTAACAGACCTCCATGTATATATATCACTCTATCACACATATTACAAGGGTAGCATAGAAAGAGGTTAAAATAATAATAATAATAATAATAATTTAATGGGTGTTTCTTTATAATGCATGAGAATAGTTGAGTATATTTTTTCTTGGGGAAAATTAAATTAGAAGCAATGAATAATCGAGTTCAACGAATAAAAAAAATATTCAAGAATTCTTAAAACAAAATTCCTTCTGAATTTTCGTAGAAAGATGAAGACGACAATTGAGAAGAAGGACTACATGAAAACTTCAAAAAAAAAAAAAAAAAAAAAAGAGAATACATTTTCTTTTATTTTTTCACTAAGAGAAACTATTTACTTAGTGGTATCGAAATTATAGTTATAATTACGCTATAAAGTCAAGTGGCAAAATAATAAAAAGTCATTTAGGGATGAAGTGATAATAATGTGAATTTTATTGGTTTTAAATTTTAAAATAGCGAACATTAGAATCTGTTATGTATTTGTGTATATTTATGAAATTAATTAAAATATAAAGGCTTAAGTCATAGGTAGCCCCTTGAAGTTGTTCGCATAATTCACTTAGACACCTTAATCAGGACATGTTTCAATTGAACACTTAAATTGTTCAAAACATATACCCATTAAACACAAAATGCTTATGTGGCAAGATAAGTGTAATTCACTGTCCTTGAGCGCGTGAATAGATCCCAATATTATTATTTTTAATTTTTTTAAGTTGATTTTGTAATTTCTTGAAACTTAGATATATTATTAAATAACTAAAATTAATAATTTAGTTCAACAAGGATATCTTAATAAAAAAAAAAGGAAAACAAAACCCATTATCCTTCAACAATCTTCTTCTTCAGAGCACTCTGCCTTCTTCTACAATTTTTTTTTAAGAGAAACTGAATTCTTACCGGCCAAATTCCTAAGCCACCATCCTCCGCCTCACCCCTTCCC
Organism: Solanum corneliomulleri; assembly: GCA_027704805.1. Classification (NCBI taxonomy): domain Eukaryota; kingdom Viridiplantae; phylum Streptophyta; class Magnoliopsida; order Solanales; family Solanaceae; genus Solanum; species Solanum corneliomulleri. The sequence continues at coordinate 42,784 of JAKWIY010000220.1, forward strand.
CATATACTTTCTTTCTAGCATTGTTCCGTCATTCTCGATATCATCAGCATTATCTTGGAGTTTTAGAAGAGAATTTCATAAAATAATAATAATAATCAAATTGTGTCAAAAATAATTTCGGTGAACACCATTTTTTCCGGCAAGGCTAATATGAATCTGAAGTTATTTTCTTAAAATTGTTAAAAAATTAATAAACCCTAATAGAGGAATTAAAAATATATCTGAATCTGAATTAAAGTTTTTTTAAAAAAGAGGTGAGATTTGGAGAAATAGCACAATAATGCTGATGAATTTTAGAATAAAGGAGACGGGGAAGGTGTATTAGTGGGAAACAAAATCCTTGTGTGAATTGTGAGAGGAAAAGTGGAGTTACCATTATTATTGAAGTGTGTAACGGGTATGGAGGTGATGTGGTAGGGTTACTGCTATGCAAAGAAGAAACAAAGAAGAAAGGTTCTTTTCATATTTCTATTTTATTTATTTTTTTGGCTAAAAAAGTAGTTTTATTTTATTTATTTTTTCTAATTTATTTTTTAATTGTTATTAAGGGGTCAATGCCATATGTCTTTTTTTATTGGTTATTGTACCACATCATCCGCGAGTGTATGTCACTCACTCTCTATTTTTAATTGATTGTTAGAAAATGTTTAATAGGAATATATTTTAACTAATAAAGGTGTTCAATTGAAACAAACCTTAGATAAGGTGTCTAACTGAATTATGCGAACAACTTTAAGGGGTTGGGAATGACTTAGGCCTAAATATTAAAATGCCTCCATAAAGAATATATCACAGCAATAAATATCATTATTATTATTATAAAAAAATATATATATGGAAAAGTAAATATAACATAAAATTAGATTTTGAAGGAAGTGGTCATTATACTCGTGAAATATTATTATAATAAATCTTTGTTAGAACGAATTTGATTGTGTATTATATGTATTATAGTAAAGCGCCCCCTTAATTTGGAGGTTAGGAAATTTGGAATTATCAACAAATCTTGTCGTATTATCTAGAAAAATAATTTCACCTAATAAAATAACGACACGTCTCAAAAAACCCTCTAAAAAATTGAGAATTATTGTTTTTATGGGGGCCATAAAATTGTTGCTTTTGGGGGTGTAATATTATTATGAAATTGGACCACACTAATTATTTTATTTCGTTAAGATTAAGAAAATCGTTAATTAATTGATATTAATTCGTCTTATCCAAATTGATCGAATTTGCAATTTATTTGGTTATTTTTTAAAAAAATTTAACAAATATTTTGCTGTACTTGACCAAAGTTGGGCCAATTTCCAGCAGACTTTATTATTTATTCTCAGCCCAATTCCCACTTTATAATTCCCAGCCCAACCTCATCATATTCCCAAGCCCAACATAATTTTCTTTCAGCCCACTTTTAAGTCACAAAAAATCTCAGCCCAATTCCCAACCCAATTTAAATTCCAGCTGACCCAATAGACTTTCAAGAGTCAATATGTTGTTAATTATAGTGTAGAACTACATATGTTGGTTGCTTCATGTGAAGAAACCAGCATGTAAGCTGGGAACATCTCATTCCTCCATTAATGGAGGATGAGCCAT
>JAKWIY010000221.1:0-41459 GCA_027704805.1 Solanum corneliomulleri
AAAGGTAAGGCTTAGTAATTATATACACGTAGCGGGACAAAGCTGAGGGGTGAAATTTTCTAGATACCGGACAAAGGATTTAGAGATACCTAACTTATCACTTTCGATGCAAAACACTAGGAAGGAATTTCTATTGCTAGGAATACGACGTTATGAACCTGTGGGGAACACATATATCGTAGCTAGTCTCATAACTTTATAAAAACTCAATATTTACTTTTGTTTACTTTCTAACTTAGATTTATTAAAGAACTTGTTTCACAAAGAAAAACCTCTTTAATTAATGGTTTTCGGGAAGACCTTGGCTAAATAGACTTATTTCTGTATTGAAGTTATATATAAACCATTTTCCTTGTGGGATCGACCCAAACCTTCTAGTTGGGTTCTCTAATTGATTACGACCGCATATACCTTTTTGGGATGTGTAATTTGAGGGTATAATCTTTTGGCACCGCTCTGTGTAATATGAATATTAGATTAACTTTAATTACATTTTTGAAATGTAGTCGATGATTTCCTAATTTTACTTTATCTTTTTGTTGTTATTTATTTCAGGTCTAGCTTTAGTGTATGCAAAGTACAAGGAGGTGAGGTTACCCACTCACTCCATTCAACCCGAGCTTAAATACATATTGAGAAGGACGGAAAATTAACAAAACCTAGCCAATATAAGTGATGACATACACCACCAAATTTCTGTTGAGAATTCAAGGTAGAATTCTTTGAGGATGCATCCCCAGCTCCACGGCCTCAGAATTACATTAGTTGACATATTAACATGGGGGATTGTGATGGACCTCTTGTTCTACCCCTGTGCCACCCGGAAACACATTTGTGGTTACAAGTAGATTGGTGTAGATGCTCATCGCGGGGGGTTTATTCTCAAGAATGATATGGAGGACCTACATTCCCATAAAACAAAATGGAGGTCTCTATGCAAAAGTTGTTATGGTACAGTAGATCTTGACATGATTTTTATTGGGTTGCAAGTATTTCCTCATCACTTACAGGAGATGCAACCATATGGCTTACTGAGCAACCCCAGAACTCCGTCTACACTTGTGATCTATTGAGAGATATATTCTTAGCAAAGTATTACACAATGTCAAAAAATTCAAACACAAGGATGAGGTAACCAATTTTTTGGTAATACCTGGGGATTTTGTGAGTAGCTCTTTGGACATGTTTATTGCATTTGTGAGAGGCGTCCCAAACCACCGCATTGATGATCAGTCGCTAAAAGAGTAATTATATAAAGGTCAAGATGATAACAACAAGGATGTGCTTGATAGTATTGTGGTTTTCTCTTATAGTGAATGAACATATGTTGAGATTGCAAAGATGTTGGAGAAGATTTCTCGCAACAACAAGGCTTTGAACACTAGTCTAACGACACGCACCTATACCCTAGACAATAGGATAATGTTGGATCGCAACACAACGTACTTGATCGCTCAAAGGTCTTGTACAATACCTTTCCTATGATTCATCGCATCTAAATACATATGAATACTAGTACGGAATTAAAAATATTCATAACATTATAGTAGCCTTTAAAACTCTCTTTCAAATAAAAACCATATGGAATACTAAGTCTCATTTCATAATATCTTAGACTCAAAATACATTTTAGGACACCACCGATACAATAGAAATATAGAACTACTAAGTCTATTACAATACTTCAAATAATATATTTAAAAGACATCTATGCCCTCGAGTGAAATGAGAACATATTTCAACTTGCTTCAAAGATCCTATAATCAAAGCATAGCTCCAAAAATCACCTTCACCTATGAATCACTTTAGAGAAAGATAAAAACTAAGAATTAGTACAAACACAAGTACTAAGTATGTGTAACAACCCTAAAAATTAATAGGATAAATAATTAAGGTGTCAAGAATGCTTGCGATTGAACAAGGTTCACTAGGATCGATACGTGTAGAACCACACAACAGAACACTTACTACGACAAATTCAACTAACTAGGGGAGTTATTTGAGCTTGGAAAGGTTGGAACCAACCAAGTGAGGGTCTCAAAAATAAAGATTTAATCGAAAGAATTTTTACCGGACTTAAATGAAGAAATTTTATGTTTTGAGGGTCCAGGGGTGAAATGATCTTTTCCAGGACAACGGTAATATTGTAATTACCCTGAGAAAATAATAAATTAATTTGTTAATTTAATCAAAATATATATTCGGGTTGGGGCGACCTTAAGTGACTCATTTTTGTAGATTGGGTGCCACTTCTGTTCGAGCCCCCCTAGAAGCAATGAATAGATGATTTAATGATCAATTAAAATCTGATTCCTTAAGGGTAAAATGGCCCTTTCACGTATTAGTTGAAATAAATTAGATTTGTATTAATTTAATTAAATCCTATTTTGACTAAGTCTTGAATTAACACTCCTAAACCTATGTTCACACTCTCCTAATAGCGTTTATCACCTCTCCACGTTCAAAAAAAAAAAAAAAAACTTTCTTGTTGTCTCTACCAATTAACGTGAAGAACAGAAACTTTGAAAAATAAATTCTTCACACTTGAAGAAATCACTAAAAAGTCTATGAAAGCAAGTTAATCCAAAACGTTAAGGCAAGGGAGATTTCCGTTGAGTTGGTGGTGGGACTTTAGGTGAATTGGGAGTGGTTTTGAAGACAAGTTTGGGCAGAAACTTCAAGCTTGAACAACGTCAAAAGGTATGGGTTTCTTCTCTCTTGGTCCCTTTCCCAAGATGCCCCTTACGATTCAAACTATTCACTTCGAAACTAAGGTTGTTCCCTTTTGTATGTCCTTGTCCATAGCTCCTAAAAAAATTCATAGGATTGGTATGATTTGCTGGTAGATTTAGGCATGAATGATGTGTTTATATTAAATGTGAATATGTTTATGTGAGGGAAATTAGGAACATGATAAATTTAAAAAAAAAGGTGTGTGTGTGCACGTTGGAATTGTGCTTGGCCACTTATTTAGGGTCAGTTAAGACATGTATTTCTTGAGTATTTTATGTGTGAAATATGTATACAATGTGATTATCATTCCAGATTTGTGCACTCTACAATGAGGCTAAAATCTGGGTTCTAAAAAGGAAAATAAAATAAGTGAGGTCAATGAGAATTGAACCCAAGACCTCACATGGTAAGAAGACTGAAAAAGAAAGAAAAAAAATGTGAAGGGGCTAAGGGGAATCGAACCCCTTAGCTACTGGTTTCGTGAGACAATGGACAAGAAATTGGGTTGGGAGGATTCGAACCTGGCTAACTGGAATTCGCCACAAAAAAAATAAAATGGGGCTGGGGGCTATAGAACTCGCTAACTCAGGGAAGAAGGAGGATAAAAATAAATCAAACAAATAAGTGGGAGGCGTGCGATTCAAACCCACGACCTCCAGGAGGCAAGTGAAGGAGAAAAAATTAAAGAAAATGTAATGGGAGGCGTAGGAATCAAACCCGTGACCTCTAGGGTGTAAAGAAGATGCAAAATAAACTAAGAAATAAAACAAGAGGTTGTGGGGGTTCGATCCCACAACCTAACTGCCACTCGCCCAATTTAATTAAAATAATGTTAGACAGGCTGTGGGGGTTTGAAACCACCACCTCACAGCCTCAGCGAAATTAAAATTTAAATAAGGAGGTTATGGGAGTTCGAACAAATAACCTCCATATGCAAGCGAAATTAATGCAAAAAAAATAGGTTGTGGGGGTTTGATCCCACAACCACTTGGTTTAGGCGAGAATGGGCAACATGAGGCTAGTGAATATTAAAAAGGGGTAGTGGAGATTCGAACCTACAACCCTTCGGCCAATCAAAGAGCAAAATTAAGTACACAATTAATCCTTCGATGTTAATGTTGGCATTTAATATAGAGTTCAAATGTTTTGAATAATAGAAATAAAATCAATGAAAAATATAAATGGTATCCAACTGATTCGAACATGGAATTCCTTGCCCAATATTCCGTATTGATACATAAGTCATACATCAATAAAATATCCAAGAATAATGCCACCTACTTACATCAAAATCAAGATTATGTCATATATACAAGAGTTATACTACATAATCTTTAGGAGAGTAAGAGTCACTTAATGAACTATGAATGAAGCCCCATGGCTTGTATGTATAGACACAGAGTATAACATATGTTCCAAATTAATTGAACGTAAGATGTATGTAATGAAATGATGAACCCTAGGAGAGTTAATTATGAGTGTAAGATACACAGAGTAGCCAAGTGCATTGGCATATGATGAGATGAAGTATGAAATAGTTAAATGAACATTCACATAATAAGAGGTGAGTAACTATGAAAAGTAAGGGTGCTAATGATGAAGAATGTGGAGACAAAATTACATGAGTCTAAAGTAAATGATGAGAGCAGTCTCAAATAAGCCTAAGTAAATGTCACCAATACGTACTCAACAATGAGAGTGTAAAATATTGAAGAGACCAGTCACTATGAACACTCTATAGAAAGTATTGAGCTTAACACACTTAATACTAATGATGAGATGAGAAATCATCTAATGAGCTATGATGTCCCCATACTAGAAGCTAACTTTCACGACATATGAGATGAATGTAATGGAAATTTATACTGAGCACTCATAGGCTAGCTATGAACGTTGATGCCTTCTTTCTGGAAGGGCGGAGGTTCACGGAACTCTCATGAGATGAGACTGTTCAGCATGGCGGGTATGGTCTCCTTATATCTCCTAGTCTTCGAACCTATACTCCCAATATAGGGATCTAGTGGGGTTAAATTCCCATGTACGCTATCATGTTTTTTTGTCACTTTGGCTGGTAATTCCACCTCTTTTCGGTGTGGGGGAGACATTGGATTTCATGATGCTCATATGATCTATGTAAGTTAAAGTTTAAGTTCCCAATGAATTAATGAGGTCAGCCTCAAATAAAGCACAAAATAATATGAATGATACCAAAGGTGTTAGGATAGGATAATCAAGAGGTAAGCTAGACTCAGGTAATGACATTAGGTTATTGCTGATCATTGCACAGCAATCCCGATGAAAGTCCCAAACTACACCCTAGGAAAATGTTAAAATTTCTTTATAGATGAGCCTTACTTATAAAGGAGTTGTGTTGATGGGATGATTAGTCATTGTGTTCCGGAGATAGAGATGTTGAGTGTTTTGGAGGCATGTCACTCCTCGCCTTTGCGGGGGCACCATAGTTGTATCCAAAATGCTCGAAAAACCTTGCAGAGTGGATATTATTGGCCGACCATTCACCAAGATGCGCATGATTTTGAAAAATCATGTGATCGGTTGCGATGAGATGGAGGAATTTCAAAGATGCAAGAACTGTTTTTAAATCTTATTATGGTTATTGAGTTATTTGATATATGGGGCATTGATTTTAGGGGATCGTTTGTGAATTCTCATGTGATCAAATTTATTCTTGTGGCAGTCATTTTTTTGCAAAATGGGTTGAAGCAATTGTGCTTCCTAACAATGAAGGAAAGAGTGTCACCGTGTTCTTGAAAAAGAATATCTTCTTTAGGCCATTATTTGTGATGGTGTCTATAAGACCCCAAAAATGACTTAGGGTGTCTAGAGCCTCACATTTTCCTATAATCTTGTTAACATATTGATTAAGGGTTTTAAAGCATGTATGGTCAAAGAACGACCAAGACATTGAAAACTTAGCCCTTGAGACGTGCAGGTGTGTCTTGACATGTTTTACGTGTCCGTTTTGGTTGAAACTGATATACAAGTTCCTTAACTTATATATGAATGTATTTACCTTGGAAAACTCTAGGTTAGACTCGCCAAGGGCTAAGCAAGAGGACCTAAAGAAGGATACAAAGGTTGTCGAGACACTCACATGGCAGTGCCAATCGCCAAGACCAAATTGATGACTCGTTGATGGGGCCATATCTTAAAACTTAGATGTATGAGAAGGATACCCCAATAAGCATCGTCAGTCATCATTTGTGGATAATAAGGACAGTCGGTCATTCCGTCGACGCCCCTCGGCTAGCATCCATAGGTGCTACCTGCAACCTGCTGGATCCACTGTTTCATTTAAGGGGTGAGTGATACATTTACCGCACATTCTTAAATTACTTTGGACGGTTATTATGGGGTATTTTAGGTATATTAAGTATGTTAATAACGTGAAAACCCCATCCCAATCCATTAATCAAAATTAGACTTCCTTTTCAAAAAATATCCTCTCTAAAATCTCCAACGGAGATGAAGCTCAAGAAAAGCCATGGTGATGGATTCTCAGTATTACTTCATCAAGTTTTCATGGTTTTATTCTACAATGAGATATGTTAATACTTCATCTCTAGATTACCTTTCATCTAGAGAATTTCTTTCAATGTTTTCAATGAGAATTTATGATGAAATCTATATCTTTCAATCTAGCCATGTGTTCTTTTTTAAATTGATTTAAAAAGAATGCTTATGGTGAATTGATGTTTATATAGTTATTTTAAAGTGAGTGTCAGTACAATTTCATGATAAACCCATGTTCCCTACAAGTCTCAAATTAGTTGATATCATGGGCATTCTGATATCGATTATGTCAGTATTAAATTGTGATCCTAGCATAATAAATTTATTCTAGCTACTTTTTTACAATCATAATTATGGTGTATTTTTTATATATTATACATGTGGATCAAGGTTTGGTAGTTTGGTAAGGATGACCTACATTCCTCCACATTCTATAGATTGATGATGTAGTGTACTTGATATGATCTTGATCTAGTTATGATTAATGCATGATTTCGATTATGTTATTGTACCTTTATATAGTTCAAAAGTTATGTATTATTGGTGAAATATGAGTATTTATCATTGATGATCAAAGCGAGGGAGTTTTGGTAAGATTTCTTTACCTCTATACTTCTCTATAGAATTGCTAGATAATTAGCCTTGTATGGAATGGTGTAGTTATGGTCCAATTATGGTGTTTTTGTTAACCTTATTATCAATATATAGGTGATTTTATCATGTCCTTAAATGAAATTGCATTATGAATGTGTGGTGGTGATGTTCACCCAATGTGAAGTCTCATGCCTATTTTCCATTCTAGTTGAGATCTAGATTATATTGTTAATGTTATGAGCATGTGGAAGACTATGTTAGAGTTGTTTATATGCTTCCATTGATGAGTGATAATGGTTAATGACCGCTTTCCTATATACCATTATATGAATGTGTTTTTATATATGGTTAGGATTCATAAATGCAAGGGTTGTACTTATCTTGTCTCCTATGATATTATATGTTGTGTGGTCTATGTTTGGTTGTGTGTTATGGTACTAATAATTTGGCTGCCTCAATATGTTGTATATAGCCACTATATGATCATGTTAAAAAATGTACACACACTCACCCATTGTGCATGCTTACAACTAGGATAGGTTCATGTTGTCCAATGAAAGGGTAGTCTCATATGCACTCACGTCTACTACTATGCATGTAAAGTATATGATCATGAAGCATGTTATGTATCCCTTAACTTGGATGACGTGATAGGTGTACTAGTAATGCAAGGGTATGAGACCTTGTCTATTCATTTCACATGTGTGCCTTGATAGGATAGTTCCTAGGTTTGTGATTTAAGTACATGGACAAGCATGCATGAACATATTATTAATATCACTTATATACTATGATGTTAAGTATATGATTTGTAGAAGTATGAATCTGAATAGTTTCTAATTATTTTTATATGAATGGATTTCTCATATAATTACGCTCTACATTTATGCATGAATGAAATACAAATATGAACATGTGTGATCAAAGGGTGTTTATGAAAAAAGGTTTCCCTAACATATATGTATACACAAACATGAAAGTATGTCTATGACACTTGTATAATAATCTATTAAGTTAAGGGTCTCTTGGAATATGTTCCGAAGAGTACCCTAAACTAGATGGTTCTTTACATATGTTATTTCCATGTGACAAGACTTCTCACTTGATTTAGCTTGATAAAATCTCATATATGACCTATGAGCTAAGCATATGAAGGGTTAACTCTACTAAGCCTATATTTGATAATGTAATGATGCTAAAGCCTTTTCAATAAAGGGAACATAGCTGAGCACCGAGTGAACTTAGATAAGGGTTGCCCTTTCCCAATGTGGTAAGGCTTGTTCACCATAGTTCTCATGAGGAGGATTAGAACAATGACTCAATAGGCATAAAGAGGGTTTCCATATGTTGAGAACTACAATGCCTCAATAGGCATAAAAAGTGTTTCCACATATATCTCCATGTTCCATAAACTATGCTTTCCACATAATATCTAGAAAGTGATATCACCTAATATACTAGCATGACTTAATGTTCTACCTTGGATATGTAGAGAACCTTCCCTTGGTTTATGGATTTATAAAACAAAATTCCATGTTTAGCACCCATGGTCGTAGTGTCGCTTAAGGCTATAGATTCCCTAAAGTAAAATGGACAATGGAAGTAAAGTAAGGATCTGAACTAGGATAACCTAAAGTAAGTTAATTAATGTAGTTGGGTTATGGGGTGTCACCTTTGCATTGCACAAGTAGATCTTAAGGGAAGTCTAGGAACGTATTTAAGGCATGTGACTATGTTTATGTTCCTTGTGAATGGCATTGTAGTTTTGTCTACTTATTGTTATTATATGCATAGTATAAGTCCTAATGGATCTATATGATGTTGTTTCTCCTTTTGTGCATAATGTTTAGTCTTGGTGACTATAAGGTGAAGGTATTACTTGGAGTGAATTATGTGTTGATACTTGTCATGTTGAGGTATGAGGTTAATTATATTTTTGTATTCTCATGATAGGTTTTCAATGTATGTGTGAGGTTATGGGGCTTCACATGTATATTGCACTAGTAGACATAGATTAGGGTTATGAGTAAGGTCTTATAATGTTCTATGTGGAGTGAAATTAGCATATGTATAAGTATACCATAGTTCAATGTAATGATGTTGTAAGTTTTGACTAAAATATGTCTTGTGATATGTTATACTTCTATTCTGCCATTAGGGCCCCCAGCTCATCGCGATGCACGACCACATCTGCAACATTTGTCCCTATAGCGTGGGTTAAGAAGTTAGAGGCTCAAATTGCTGCCCTGCTCAACTTCATATATCCTTGGATGAAGAAATCCATTGCTGAGACTAAGGACTGAATTGAGAAGAGTGAGGCCCAGCATACAAAGTACCAAATTCGGGTAGTTCACCAACGCCTCGATACCTTCGAGTTGCGTGTATTAAGATGACCAGCCCCTAAAAAAGACCTCACTACTCTTCAAGTTGTGGTTTTTAGTTTGTACGCTTATGTGGATCCATCTTGGAGATGAGAGGGACTGAGCCATATAGTGCGCTAATCAACATAGAAGAGGACACAGTGCTCAACACCTTGTTTAAGACCTCTGTTGAGCCATCGTCTTAACCACGTGGTTATGCCAAGAGGAACCGTCCTATACGCAGTATTGAGGCCTGTGATGAGTCCTTGTGATAAAGAAAGGGAAGACAAATTTAGATTTGGATAAGAGGAACTCTTAGGTGGATAATGAGGCCCTCCAGATAAGGGCACGAGAGATGGCTACTAGAGCATCAAGTAATATATCATTGATAGTCGAGAGGAGGACCATTGATGGTGCGGAGATTGATTGGGCACTACTGAGGGTGACCCAAGAGATGATATTCTGGTTTCTAGGAAATCAAATCGACCCAAATGTTCATAGTTCGTCGGCACTATGCTCCTCACGTTTTCTTTACCTACCACCTTGTACTTAAGATTTCTTAGTCATTGGGGAAATGGACATGTTCTTTTTGTTAGGGTAAAGCATGAGTAGACCAACTTACAATCCTCTCTCGAGATTTTCTTTTCTGTGTTCTTTCTCCCCAATAGACTGTTTAATTTTCTTTTAAACTGGCGTGTCATAATATATACAGAGTATAAAAGAATAAAAATTAGCATGAAGGCTGACAAAATGATTCCCTTTCGTAAATTGTTGTTCCTTGAATAGGTGAAAATAAGTTGAATCTGTTGACTCTAAGCATGACATAAATAGGCACCACTACATGATCTTTACCTAACACCTAAAATAGGAAATCTAATAATTTGATAGTGTAATGAGGTTCCAGGAGAGTGTAAAGAGATTAGAGTGTTAAACGTTTGGTACCTAGCTAGAATATTCCCGATTAACCCTATGAAGGAAATTTGGTGTTAGAAGCTAAGAAAGGACAATACGCCTTTGTTTGAATTATCCTAAAATAAGTTAAGCAAAAGACTGAATTTTACCTTTTGATCCAAATATGTTGAGCCTGTAATAGACCATATATTTCTTTTTCTCCAACTCAACTTCCCAAGGTGTAATGTTTTGGCCCTAGTCCCTCCTGATCATGTGCAACTTGACTTAGGATAAAAGCCTAAGTGGAGAGTGGCTAATGCAGTAAATGACCTCGTCTTTGACCTGACCCAAATATGGGTATTGTTCACCTAAACTCATGGAATACCATGACTTGTCGGTTGCTATTTAGATTTAGGCCCAAATATGGGTATAAAAAGAGTAGGATGTTGAAAAGTAAGGACAAAGAGAATAAAAAAGAATTCATGAACATGTCATGAATATGACGTATATTATATGATGTTAAGTATATGATATGTTGAAGTATAAAGGTGCTTACTGTCTAAATTTGTTTTTTATGAAAGGATTTCTCATATAGATATACTATACCTTTATGCATGAAAAAAATACAAGTATAAACATGTGTGATCAAAAGGAGTTTATGTTAAAAGGTTTCCTAACATCTTTGCATACACAAACATGAAAGTATGCCTATGACTCTTGTATGATGATCTAGTAAATGAAGGGGCTCTTGGAATGTGTTCCCAAGAGTACCCTAAACTAGATGGTGCTTTCCATATGCTATTTTTATGTGTAAGGAGTTCTCACGGGATTTAGCTTGATAAACTCTCACATATGAACTATGAGCTAAGCATATGAAGGGTTAACTCTCCTAAGCCTATATTTAATAATGTAATGATGGTAATGACTTTTCAATAAAGGGAACTTAGCTTAGCACCGAGTGAACTTAGATGAGGGGTACACTTATCCAATGTAGGAAGTCGTGTTCACCATAGTTCTAACGAGGTGGATTACAATAATGCCTCAATTGTCATAAAGAGGGTTTCCAAAAGTGGATAACTACAATTCCTCAATAGACATAAAGAGTGTTTTCATATATACCTCCAAGTTCCATAAACTATGCTTGAAAAATAATATCTAGCAAGTGATATCACCTTATATACTAGAATGTCTTAATATTCTTCCTTGACTATGTATAAAACCTTCCCTTGATGTATGGCTCTACAAAGACAAAGTTCATGTATAGCACTCATGGTGTTAGTGTCGGTTAAGGCTATAGATTCTATAAAGAAAAATGGACAATGGAAGTAAAGTAAGAATCTGAACTAGGATAACCTAAGATTAATTGCTAATTGTAGAAGGGGTATGGGGGTTCACCTATGCATTGCAAAATTAGATCTTGAGGGAAGTTCTAGGAAGGTCTTCTAAAGCATGTGACTATGTTTATGTTCCTTATGCATCGAATTCTATTTTTGTTTACTTGTTGGGATGAGATGCATGGTATGAGTCCAACTAGATCTATAGAATGTGGTTTCTCCTTCTGTGAATAATCTATGTCTTCGTGACTATACGATGAAAGTATTACTTGCGGTTATTTAAGTGTTGATATCTGTCATGTTGAGGTATGATGTTAAATATGTATTTGTGGTCTCATGATATGTTTACAATGTATGTGAGAGGTTACGGGGCTTCATATGTATATTTCACTAGTAGACAGAGATTTGGTTATGAGTTTAATCTTATAATGTTTTATGTGAAGTAAAGTGAGCAGATGTATAAGTAGACAATGGTTCATTGTAATGATGTTCTATGTCTTGACTAAAATTTGTCTTGTCATATTTTATACTTCTATTGTATGTATGTATTCAGTTAGTAGGGTTAATGTATGAGTTACGTGTGGACTTTAGGTGATGCATTGCACCAAGTATAACTATAGGCTTACTATGGAAGTTAAGAAGTTAAGGAAATTAGAAGAAAAGGGCTCACTATAAACCAGAATAAAACTTACTGTGAAAGTGGGTACATAAAAATGATGCAAAATATGCCTTAAATTCAATGTGTGGTTATATGATGTATGACCATTGGATATTACCATATGAAGTATGTGAATTGAAAATTTTCTTATTTTTCAATGTTTTATGAAGATTTCACAAAAAGGCATGATGCATAGTTTCAAGTAAAATGTCCCTCTTAAATTCATGTTTTTGTATGGTTATCATACTTAGTGCATTCTTCTACTAACACCATTCTTCTTCACCTTTTTACACAAAGTGTAGGTTATGGATTCTTAAAGGTTCTTACCCTGCTACTTCAGAGCCTGCTCACACCAACCCAGTTGATTCCACCAATGCTGCCATTAGGTCCCCCAGCTCATCCCGATCCATAGCCATATCTACAGCATTGGTCGCTCTGGTGCGGGTCAAGAAGATAGAGGCTCAAATGGACGGCCTGTTCAACTACATATTACCTTGGATGCAGAAATCCATTGTTGAGGCTGAGGACCGAATAGAGAAGAGTGTGGACCAGAGTGGTTCACTTAGCCAAATCTAATTTTTTGACTAAAATATGTCTTGTGATATGTTATACTTCTATTCTGTCATTAGGGCCCCCAGCTCATCGCGATGCATGACCACATCTGCAGCATTTGTCCCTATAGCGCGGGTTAAGAAGTTAGAGGCTGAAATTGCTGCCCTCCTCAACTACATATATCCTTGGATGAAGAAATCCATTGCTGAGGCTAAGGACCGAATAGATAAGAGGTGGCCTAGCATACAAAGTACCAAATTCGGGCAATTCACTAACCCCTTGATGCCTTCGAGTTGTGTGTACTAAAATGACCAGCCCCTAAAAGAGACCTCACTACTCTCTAAGTTGTGGTTGTTAGTTTATACGCTGATGTGGATCCATCTTGGAGATGTGAGGGACTGATATATATAGTGCGCTAATCAATATAGAAGAGGACACAGTGCTCAACACCTTGTTTAAGACCTCTGTTGAGCCATCATCTTAACCACATGGTTATGCCAAGAGGAACCGCCCTATACGCACTATTGAGGCCTGTGATGAGGCCTAGTGATAAAGAAAGGGATGACAAATTTAGATTTGGATAAGAGGGACTCTTTGGTTGATAAGGAGGCCCTCCAGATAAGGGCACGAGAGATAGCTACTAGGGCATCATGTTATATATAAGTGATAGCTAAGAGGAGGACCATTGATGGTGCGGAGATTGATTAGGCACTACTGAGGGTGACCCAAGTGATGATCTTGTGGTTTCTAGGAAATCAAATCGACCCATATGTTGATAGTTCATCGGCACTATGCGCCTCACGTTTTCTTCACCTACCACCTTGTACTTAATATTTCTTAGTCATTAGGGAGAAGGACATGTTATTTTAGTTAGGGTAAAGTATGAGTAGACCAACTTACAATCCTCTCTCAAGATTTTATTTTTTGTGTTCTTTTTCCCCAATAGACTTATTCATTTTCTATTGAACCGGTGTTTCATAATTTATACAGAGTATAAAAGCATGAAAGATTAGCATGAAGGCTGAAAAAATGATACCCCTTCGTAAATTGTTATTTCATGAATAGGTGATAATAAGTTGAATCTGTTGACTCTAAGCATGACATAAATAGGCACCACTACATGACCTTTACCTAACATCTAATATTGGAAAGCTAATAATTTGATAATGTAATGAGGTTCCAAGAGAGTGTAAAGATATTAGAGTGTTAAACGTTTGGTACCTAGCTAGAACATTCCCGATTAACCCTATGAAGGAAATACGTGTTAGAAGCTAGGAAAGGACAATAGGCTTTTGTTTGAATTATCCTAAAATAAGTTAACCAAAGGAATGAATTTTCCCTTTTGATCAAAATATGTTGATCCTGTAATATACCATATTTTTTCTTTTTCTATAACTCAACTTCCCAAGGTGTAATGTTTTGGCCCTGGTCCCTCCTTGATCATGTGCAACCCGACTTAGGATAAAAGCCTAAGTGGAGGTGGCTAATGCAGTAAATGACCTCGTCTTTGACCTGACCCAACTATGGGTATTATTCACCTAAACTCATGGAATACCATCATGACTTGTCGGTTGCTATTTAGAGTTAGGACCCAAAAATGGGTATAAAAAGAGTAGGATGTTGAAAAGTAAAGACAAAGAGAAAAAAAGATGTGAATTGGATAAATTATCAAATTATTGAAAATGAAACGAAAAAGAAAAGAAAAAATAATGAAAAAGTTAAAAAAAGAAGAAAAAGATTTATAAGAAGTAAGAGTCACATCCAAAAAACAGAGCAAGGCGAAGATGAAAAGAGAAGAAAAATAGGGTGTCAAAGGCAATGAAAAGAGGTTGGAAACTTATCGGTAATGTCAAGGAGGGAAAAAAGTTACTAAAATGCAACAAAATATATCATACAATACCTTGAGCCTACGTTACAAGACAAGAAAGTCACATCGTGATACTAGCGTGTTTTGTGATGAACTTAAGAAGTGAAAATAAGGACAAGCCTATGGTGACAAGAACTAAATTTATTTGAACTTGTTCTTGAGTATGAGTGTTGAACAAAGATCCTTTTACCCAAAATTATAATAATTGTTTTGAAAAATAAGGATTACTTTTGAAGTGAGGGCACTAGTTGGGTTTGTCGGAATGTTGGTACCTTGAAGAGAGGAAAAACAGTATAGGTGTCTGTGCATGGTGAGTATCTCTCATGATGTGATCCACATGAGTTAGCTGGTGGAACTTGAGAGCGTAATACTTCACTAAATCAAAGAAATAGTCGGATTTATAGTCATTTCATTGCGAAAGCTTAAAAGTGTATACTTTTGTTCAAATGTTGTTTTGATTCATAGTGCATTGTTTGGGGACAAACAACGAATTTAAGTTCAGGGTAGTGATGTACCGAGGTCGCACGATGATTTTAATGAATTTTTCATAAGAGTTGTGCGTGTTTAGTGACTTTTTGTGATAGTTTTAACATGTTTTTGTTTTTTTTTGTCGTAATGATATTAAGGCGGAATGATGAGTAAACAGGTCAAAAATTGCAGAACAGGGCATAAGTTGGCCATCCACGGTATGTCGTTTGATCGATGGACTGCAGATGGGGACAGTATATGAGTAACTCATGACTTTGGAGTAGTTTTAAGGACATCTTAAGTAGTGTAGAACTACCAGAATGAATGAAGTTTCGTCGCTTGATCAAAAGATTGTATTGTTGGATCATTGTTTTGGATCAAAGAAGGTTCCACTACCCGAAATTGGAGATATTCTAATGATTGAGCTAAAGAAGGCATCGACGGATCGTATATGGATCGACGTATCGTATTGTTTGTCCGTCAATTGTTTCAGAGAAGATTCTATCAAAAGAGAGAAAAATTATTCTATGTCTTGATAGACAAAAGGGGTCTACGAACCATCTATTGATAGATGGTCTGTAAGGTTGTACGTAGATTTAAGCCGCGTCAAATGAAAAAACTTCCCTTATTTTAATTCCTTTTTTTAGGACTATGATTTTAATAAAAAAAAAAGCATTAAAACCTCATTTTTGGGGGTTAAGTATTATTTTTATTGTTTTATTTATAGTTGGAGATTGTTGGTATCAAACTTTAAGCAATTAATCAAATCCCAGATTCGTGTTGAAGGATTTTCTTGCAATTTCAAGTTGAATTTCTAGGTTTCATTATTATTCTTATGTAAGTTCATAAATTTTTTCTTAATATCAATGAATTATGATCTTGCTTGCATGGGTAACTAAATCCACAACTTGGGTTGTCGGAACAATCGGTAATTAACCAAGTAAACCTAGCAAATAAGAAATTCTCAAATAGTTTCTTGCATGTATTGATAATTCTTTCTCTTATAAGTCTTTTAACGAGTGCACGCGTTAAAACTCACCTCGTTTCTACATGCAGGATAAAGGAGGTAGGAATTAGAAAAGAATCATAAACATAGATTTAGGTTGATACTATCTACTAGGCTACTGTCACTTTTTGGGAAGAATTAACCAAGTCATACATCAATTATGATGTCTCATATGACGTAATGGTAAGAGTAAATAAATATACACACGTAGAGGACCAAAGTGTGGGGTAAAATTTTATAGATGTCGGACCATGGTTTAGAGATACCTAACATATCACTTTACATGCAAAACACTTGGAAGAAATTGTTATTTCTAGGAATACGACTTTATTAATCTGTGGGGAACACATATACCCTAGTTACTTTCACAACTTGATAAATACTCAATATTTACTTTTGCTCACTTGATAACTTAGATTGATTGAAGAACTTCATTAAAAAAACATTTATTACTTGTTTTTGGAAAGACCTTGGCCAAATAGACTTAATTGTGAATTGAATTGTCTTAACCATTTCCTCATGGGAAACACCCCAACCTATTTTTCGAGTTTTCTATTTGATTATGACCACTCGTACTTTTCTAAGGAGGTATAATTTTAGCATATCACTCATTAAGCTTTTTCATGAAATCAAATTGCACATTCATCATATAAGGATGCATCATAACATGAGCAACATGTAATTCATCAAAAAATTTCTTTATCATGTGATAATGACCTTCTATAACATGCATAGCATATGGAGAACATGCAACTTATAAATTATGCAGGACTCTTGTCATTAACAAGCTACATAGGGTAGAAAATCATTATCCCCAACGCAGGGTAAACCCTTTTTTAGAGATACTCGTTTAAACTTTAGGGGAAGTTTAGATTACCTAACCTTAATAACTAGGCAGATCAATCTTTTCTTGCGATCTGATCTTATGAACCCTCTTCTTACCATCACTTAAAAGTAATATTCAACATAGAGAAGTTAAAGGGAACTCAACAAAGGGACATCAAGGGAGTTTAAGATATTACTATATGTTACGACCTAAAGTATCCCCTAGGCATTACCGGACTTATCATCCTCTTAGAGGACTAACACTAGCCCTTAACATACATTTTAGAACATCACAGGTCAAAAATTTTGAAAATTTGAAAACTTAATGTAGTGAAGTGTACTTAGACTTCTCACATATTATATATAATGTTTACATAGGCACCTCACATACGAAGTTTACATTGAATTCTCTTTTAAAATAAAAAATCATATAATATTCTAAAGTCTCATCTTACATATAAACCATCTACAAGAGTACAAATGTTTCGAAATATCCAATACAAAAAAAATATGCCATTATAGGGTTACAATTATTGTCTCAATGATAAAATAAAGAAAGAATATTTCTAAACTAAGCAAAATCATATCTAGATTGGAACTTGGTAACATCCAAGAAAATGAAAACTTACCAATGTCATGAGAAAAGATCCAAATCTTCCTTGCAATTGACCCCAAATTTATCAACGGCCCGAGCCAAAACATTTTGGGTAAAAATGATGAAATATAGGTTAGAACAAACAACATTTACTAAGTATGAATCCTATGCATAAAAATCATCAATGCAATACATGAAATTATATTAAGAATCGTGAGTCAATTTAACATAATTTCAACCCAACATGTAATCAACTCAAGCAACACTTGTGCAATGCCAAGAGTAGAACCTCATCAACCCATTCCAAGCTAAGTATCACATTAAGCAACCCACTTCCTAATTACATTTTCATACTTTATCATAACATGCTTAATAAATCAATAGTAGTAATAGCATATCCACATAATCCTATTCATAATAATGATAATAATCATAAAAGAACAATACACGAACTATCCCTTAGAATCCCACTTGTGCAATGCTTAAGAGAAGTCCAATTCCCACTCTCACACTATGTCGTAGCCTTTAAGACAACCCTAATAATAGTCAACATAATTAATGTATTCATTTACATTTGAATTAGGGAAAGAAGTGCAATAATCGACATGATACAATGTGAGCTACATGGAATCCGGTGTTATACTCCCGTATCGAAAAGAGAGGGTTAAAATATGCCTAAGATTTAACTATTTATACGTAGCTATCTAGGTGGATCCACTAAGCTAGAGTCCTATGTGGTCACACATTTAATATTCAAGGAGATTGTTGCTAGAAACCTTGACATACTAGACGTGGAGGTTTCGAATTCATGAGACAACATATAACTAGGGAATCTGGACTTACTAACTTGAGGAACCCTATGTGGGAGCCCGGACTTACTAAAGTGAGACCTCCATCTCATTCACATAAGATATTATTCCCTTAGTAATCATGTTATTTCATAATAAAAGTTCACATTAGTCTCTTTTTTACCAGTATGTAAACATCTTTTCATATCTAGCTCATAGGTCATCACAAGTGAGAATCATCCTTTCACTTTAGACACCACTACATAAGTGAGTAAACCTTTCACTTAACACTTTATCGTAATCATAAGAAACTACTCTCAATCATACAATAATCGTATCATAACATGCATACATAGATCATGTCTAAATCAATGTATCAGGGTTTGGGATAAGGAATACTTAGCAGCCACATCACAACCACACATTAGTCCTAGAAGCATAACTATCTTACTAACTTATAATTCATAATTGAATCCAAGAAGAACCAATAAATATACCTCTTTGTCCCTTACAAGAACCTTCATATTTTCATTAAAAAGAATACATACTAATTGCATAAACAAGGTAAATTCAATAAGCAATGACATAATTAACAAAAATGTAGACAACCTGCATGTTCATCATCGTCACAATTCACCATATCAATTTATGTTTTTCATGAAATGAGGGAAAGGAAATGGGTCTAGGGAAATCCCATGGAAAACACCAATTAGCCATAAATATATACTTAAAACATTAATTAATCATATTTCATCACAATTAATTCATTATTTATTTTTCAAAGAAGACCCATGTGAATAAGAAACACCTAGATTTGGGTAACTTAGAAATCATCTTTTGGAGGGACCTCTTCATGAAAAGAATCCCAAGAGTGAAAGAAATCATACACTAGATATGATAATGCCACGAAATTGGGTTTGAAACTTTAAGGTTTGATATTCTTCTTGGAGCTGTAATGGTATTCAATTGAGGTTTGGAGGAAGAGAGAATTCGGGAGAGTTGAGAACTTTTTTTTATTTCAACTATTGAGACTTGATTTGGGTGTTAAAAGTGACCAAAAATTTTTCCTAAATAAGTTATATAGTTATCCCCTAAACTACCCAAAAAAACCTCACTAAATTGGATCTTTTGTCAACTCAAAATAACTTTAAAATGACACAGACAAAATTGGGGAAGTTGCTGCATATCGCGGGGTAATTTCCACATTTATTTTTTAAAATCCGTGTTGAAGCAGTGGACCTCGTGGAGAACTCGCGTCGCGAGGCACATTTGTCTTTTCCTCGTGCTAGATGTGCGATGCACAGTGACCTCAAAATCATGGCTAGACATGACTGGACGTTTAGACCCTCTATACTATATTTTACCTATTAAAAGTCTTTTTGTAAGTTTTAGACTTCATATGATGCTCACAAACCTTCACCAAACATAAATATGTCTACGAGTTCAATTTCATGTTAGCCTCGACCTCCTATTTCCATACTCAACGTGGATCCTTCATAGAACTTTTACGGAGACAACCTCCTTATACCTTAATTTCTTAACTTGATGATCCACGATCCCAACCGGGACCATTCATAGAAAAGATCCCCTTTTACCCCTAAACCTTTTAGAGGAAGAATGGAAACCGGATCACATATAGACTTCTTACGCATAGAAACACGAAACACCGAATGAATCATGGAAAACTCATTTGGTAACTTCATCTCATAGGCAACACCCCCAACTGGATTAAAAATTTATAGACGCCCACATAACGGGGACAAATTTTCCTTTTCTTTCCAATCCTTAGTACCCTTTTCATGAGTGAAATTATCAAATAGACCCAATCTCCTACTTCAAATTTAAGGTCCCTCTTTCTATTGTCGCCATAAGATTTTTGCCCACTTTGAGCCATTTTTTAGTTTATCACTTAAGACTCGTACCTTCTCGAGGTTTTTATAAACTAAGTCGGTAATACGTAGAGCAAACTTACTTACCTCATACTAACCAACCTTGATCTACACCTCCTCCCATAGATTTCCTGGAATGGTGCCATGGAGAACTCGAATGGTAGCTATTGTTGTAGGAGAATTCTATCAAATGTATGTGGTCATCCCAATTACCTTTGAAGTCAATAACACAAGCCCTCAACATATCTTCAATGGTTTGAATAGTGCATTCTGCTTGACCATCCTTCTTTGGATGAAAAGCTGAACTAAACCTCAGTTTCGTACCATTTCAACTTTTGAAAGCCCTCCAAAATTTGAAGGTGAAATGAGTACCTCTATCCGAAATGATGGACAAAAGGCCCCATGGAACTTCACTATCTATCATATGTACAATTTAGCATAGTAATCCGCTGAATATATGAGTTTAACGAGAAGAAAATGTGTGGACTTGGTTAGCCTATCCATAATGACCCATATTGGGTCATGTTATCTTCTAGTATGAGGGAACTCTACTACGAAGTCCATGTTAATCCTCCCACTTCCATGTAGGAATATCTGTATTTTGAGTCAAGTCACCAGGACTTTAATGATCCGCTTTGACGCAGTATGGACACTTAGCGACAAAGTCCGCTATGTTCCTTTTCATACCATTCAACTAATAAATTTCTCATAAGTACGGGTACATCATTGTTGCACCCGAATTAATGGAATTCCGGTATCCATGAGCATCTTTCTTGATAAATTTCTTTATACCATCCACATCCGGTACACACAACCTTCCTTGGTGACTAATAACCCCATCTTCTCCTTGACAGAAAGACTCTTTAGATTTATGATGGATCATTTCCTTCAATTAATTCAATAGAGGGTCAAGGTGTTGCTTGGACTTCACCCTAACCACTAAAGATGACTCGGAGTTGTGGCGAACAATGAAATCACCCTTTGGAGAGTCTTCTAGTCGAACTCCAAACAAGCCAAATTGTGTACGTCTTTCACTAACTCTTTGTTAACATCAACAACATGAGCCACACTACCCACGAATACTCGTCTTAGTGTATCCTCTACCACATTAGCTTTCATCGGATGGTAAAAGGCGCTCATATCACAATCCTTTAAAAGTTCTAAACATCTTCCTTGGCGAAGATTCAAGTCCTTTGAGTTATCACACATTGTAGACTCTTGAGATCTGTAAACACATCAACATGTACCCCATAGAGATAGTGTCTCCAAAATTTTAAGGCAAATACTACTCACTCAAGCTCAAGGTCAAGAGTTGGGTATTTCTTTTCATGTGGCTTGAGTTGCTTAGAGGCATACACTATGACTTCCACAAGTCCTTTGGTACACTCCGGTAAGGTCAATACCAAAGTGGAGGTGAGTCTATCTTTCAATAATTGGAAACTCTTTTCACATGATTCCAACCATTCGAACTTAGACTTCTTTTGGGTTAAGCTCGTTATGTAGCTGTGGTAGACAAAAATCTGCCAACAAATCTCCTATCATAACCGACAAACCCTAGAAAACTTTGGATCTCGGTAGGACTCAAAGGTCCAGGCAAAATTTTTACCACTTCCATCTTTCTCGGATCACCTCTACCCCTTCACCAGAGACAATGTGACCAAGAAATGCAACCGAACTCAACAAAAATTCATACAAGCTAAACTAATGAAAAAGTTGGTTACCCTTGAGAACTTGC
Organism: Solanum corneliomulleri; assembly: GCA_027704805.1. Classification (NCBI taxonomy): domain Eukaryota; kingdom Viridiplantae; phylum Streptophyta; class Magnoliopsida; order Solanales; family Solanaceae; genus Solanum; species Solanum corneliomulleri. The sequence goes on from JAKWIY010000221.1 coordinate 21,830, forward strand.
AAAATTATCATCAAGTGTCTCATATGATCATGCTCACTCCTAGAGTATATCAAAATGTCATCAATTAAGACAGTCACAAACAAATCAATTTTCTTTCTTAATACTCAAATCATAAGGTCCATGAAAGCCGCCGGGGAATTTATTTGACCAAATGACATCACTAAGAATTCAAAGTAACCATATATTATTCGGAATTTCGTTATCAGAATATCAACCTCCCTCACTCTAAGTAAATGATAGCCGACATCAAGTCAATCTTTGAAAAGTAACTCTCTCCTTGGAGTTGATCAAACAACTCACCAATCCTAGGGAACGAGTACGTATTTCTTTATAGTGACTTTGCTCAATTGATATGTTCATAGTGACTTTGTTCAATTGACATCATTCTTCTTCAAAAACAATATTGGCGCACCCCATGGAGATATGTTTGGTTGAATAAAACCCTTACATAGAAAAATCCATGAGTTAAGCATTTAGTTCTTCCAACTCGGCAAGGGTCATACGATAAGGAGGGATTGAAATATATTATGTATCCGGCAATAAGTCTATGGCGAAGTCAATCTCCCGTTTGGGAGGAATTCTTGAAAGGACATCAGGAAAGACATCGGTAATTCCCTTAGTACATGTACTAACTATTTTTAAGGGACCTCATGTTCAAGATCCTTGTCACGACCTGAGGCCACACCCTCGAAGCTAGGGTCAATCATGAGTCATGATGGGGCATACTTGACCTATCGGAGGACTTATACAATCCCTTTCGTATCATTCATCGCATATATATATATATCTAATATATATATATATATATATATATATATATATATATATATATATATTATATATATATATTATATATATATATATATATATATCTATATATATATGAAAAGAAATGCAAAATTAAAACATTTCATAAATATTTGAATAGTCTTTCAAAAACTAGTTCATATTAAAGTCATAGAAAATACTAACTCTCATTTCATCCCATCCTTGACACAAGAGTACTTGGGAAACGACCCATACAATAGAAATATCGTACTACTAAGTCTATTACTATACTTCAACAGGAGAAATAAAAGACATCTATCCCCTCGACCTAAATGAGGACGTACATCAACTTGCTTGAAAGATCCTATAATTTAAGCTAAGCTCCAAAAAGAACCTTCACCTATGAGTCACTTTAGAGATAGATAAAAACATGGAATTAGTACAAACACATGTACTAAGTAATTAGAACAAACACATGTACTATGTATGGCATAATGCACCGAAATCATGAAAACAGACATTTAATGGAAATTTGGTCTTTTTTGTTTAAATATCATAATATAAGCATAAGAACAACATTTAACACCTTCGAAACACATAAGATAGCTCTTAAGAAATTTATCACATTTGAAGGAACACTTTACAGTAAGCTAATGCACTGTTACAGTGAAGTCCTTTAACCTCACATTTAGTTATTTCTAGCATGTAACTCCACCACTAAAAGCTATCCTAAGACTCACATAATTAAGACAAAGAGAGATTGCCAATACTCACATAATTAAGACAAAGAGAGACTGCCAATACACCCTCTCTAGGCATACCTAAATGATCCTTAAGACCACCTATAATAATATATGCACATTCATTATACACCACTAGATAGACATGAGATCCTCCTACCAAAGGTTATTTTAAGTTAACTTGAGTGAGTTGTGAAGCGACCGCCCTTACATTCCCATCACACATGCTTAAGAGATCCTTTATATTACCTAGGATAAATAATTCTCATTAAATGCAACAACATACATGTAATATGATATTCTCCTCACAAAGGTTACCAAAAGACATACTCTAGTAAATAAAGAAGAGAATGCCATAATTGACAATTTCAAGATTACCTAAGTAATCCTAAAAACTACCTAAGTGTGTATAATGTCTACTTAATCAACCAACTTTCCTAACTACAGTCATTTTTCATACTTATCTAGATATGATATAAAGTGACCATTCCCATGTCCCCTTCATACCTTAACTAGACAACCCTTAACTACTCTAGTCATTACATTCAGTAGTTCATTTAAGAGACATTCATCACATAAGGACATTCAAGTGATGGTATTGGAGAAGACCTAGGGACTCATACTTTCATCTTCAAAGCCTATTGTGAGATGTCTAGATAGTGTCCCATACCACCATCTAAACTTCATAGAACTTCGCTAATACTAGTAGTGATCCCATATGATGAGAATAGGAAATAACCGACATAGACCATGGATCAAAGCATGGAATCTTGAGTTCTAACCTACTCCGATAGAGGATGTTATACTTGCCAATGGTAGAACTTGGATATATGCCATGTAGGCACATGGTTAAGGAATATGAAGGGTTTCTTTGTAATCTAGTCTCATTATACATTAGAGCTACATCCCAAACAATACTCAGACGGTGCTAGCCGTTGTTCTCATAGAGTAATTTACATTAAAGGATCCTACGTATGGGTTCATATCTAGTTTATAATATGGGTTCATATCTAGTTTATAATCCAATCACATTTACCCTACCTAAGATGTCCCTTAGGGCCGTCTTACAATGGCGAAGAAATTTACTAAGGTTTATCATGTCATTCTTACATAAAAGACTAAGAGTCTTTATCATCCTAAGTTAAGACATCTCAAATTCAAATTCACACATGTATCAAGTAAGGGACACATGTCTACGACACAAGACAAAACAATACTTCACTTTAGAACATATTGCATATCATTCTAGAAGCACATAGGAACAACCATTATCATCTTTAAGTCACCCTATACACTACTATAACATCATCAATATAAACATCATACACTCATTATAGTCAAGTATGAATAATCATGCATGAATTATTAGACTATACACATAAGTACATACTCATAGTCTAACATCATCACCTAATATCAATAGAAGAACACCTATTTTAACCTTTATCACATGTATATTAATATGACCATACTTAAAGTAAATAAACTAGACAAATAAAGATTGTATATCAAGTACTTGGCGACACTGCCATGATCATTATAATATCTAATGTAATGCTTACAAGGCCACATCATTCTCATAGCATTGCAACCATAAGTGGACCATGTCAATCACAACATAATTGAAGAGCAAAATTACATAAAATGAGGATAAATAGGGAAGAGTACAACCAATCTATTCTCGCCACTTCAATCCATAGCTAAATCATCCAAGTCAATACAAAAAAAGCCCTTACCGATAGCCATAACAATCAATTCAAATACAAACACCATAGTATTCAAGGAATATAAGTCAATTCAATATAGATTTATCAATCAAAATACAACCTTTAAATCAATTTAATACAATTAATACATCATTCAATAGCCCATAGAAAACTACACTAGAATTCATAAGCATTAAGTCAATATCATGTCAACCACAAAGTAGTCAAAAACTAGGGTTCTTCAGTACATAGGTTCATAAATTAATTGAGTTAAAATCGTATAATTAACATCAATATAATAAATATAAAATTATTCAATACCTTTAGTGAAAAACCACTTGGATAGATCATAAAATTGGACAAGTTCATCTTTGAGAACATTAGAAATATCTTCGAATTTGGGGCTCCTTCATAAATATAGTTTCAAGGATACATACCTCAATGATTTTAATCCAAGAAATTGATGAACAATCACAACTAAAATCTTCAAACCAAGATCATTCTTGAGTTATGGCTTCAATGAAGTTCTAGAAAATTTCTTAGAGATTTTGGGGTTTTTATTTGGAAAATGAATTCATATAGGTATTTAGGACTTATATATCCACACAAATTACCTATAATACCTCTAAGTAACATCCAAAACTCTTATTTGGTCGTTGTGTGAATTTACCAATTCATCCTTCAACTTAACAGTGAAGTTGCGCAGGTGACAGACCTATTGACGACTTGCCAACCAAGGACTGTTTGTCCACAAACGGACTGTCCTGCCTGGCTGTCGTTTGGGACATATACCGTACTTTGGGAGATTTATCTCCCAAGTCTAAGTGTTTAAAAACCACCTTCATTGACAATATATCGACCAGCCTATTGGTTGTCGATTGCGTCCGTTGTTTTGGGCTGGTCTTGACGGCCTTTGGCTCGAATGAATGGGTCTTTCCTCAAGGACAATTGGTTGGTCTTTGGGGATGTTTTAACACAAATTTCCAATACTAATATGTTTGTATACAGTTTATGACCTCCAATATCAATTTCATCCGAAACAAACACGTAAAACACAATGAAACATGCCAAGACAAACGAGGTCGTTTGAAGGCAAACCTTCCGAACATCATGGATGTTCTTAGAAATTTGACCTCCAAACTTCATGTATTGCCACACTTCCTGTGAACACTATAATAGGTCATATAATGACCTCATGAGGTCATTAAACACACATATTGGAACATAACAACACATGAGGCACATAGGTGACTAATCGTCAAACGTCATGGTCATCCCTTAAAGTTTGACTTCCAATACACCTATCTATTAAGAAAATTTCTAAATAAAACATGATAAAAAATTTTAGGACCTTAGGTTCTCATGAAAAACATGTTAGGCTCTACCTTCACCAAAGTTATTTTAGATGTATTACAATCTCCCCCACTCGGATAACATTCGTCCTCGAATGACACTTGTCACTCACCCAACACTTCCATGAATAGATATTCAAATAGAATATCATAAACATCCCACATAATACATTACCCAATACAAACAACTAGAAGAAAACTCAATTTTATAGAATAAAGAGATTCACAACACAACAAGAAACTAGAATAAATTTACAACTCATCATGCCATAAAACTCACAGCCTTCATTTCAAATAGTATGAACTCCTTTTATATTCCTCATTATGGTAATAATTAATCAGTTCTAAGCACATTACAATAATCTTCAACCAAAGAAGGAATTAGTCATTTTTGGCAAAATCTTAGAGTGAACAGATTTTTCCCTGGCAATGAACACATTTTGTATTTAAAAACTGCAACATTTAGGCAATTTATTATGGAAACATGCTAATACACAAGGTAAAATCAAAAAGACACATAATCTGATGAAATACACAATGAAAGGAATCAAAGAATTTCAATTCCAACAACACTCCTAAACATATTCACATGCAACATACTTCTATAACCATCTAACCCATCTTCTAATCATACTCCCCCACTTATAAGGAACTCATATCACGAAAGAGTGAAATACAAGAACTAACCATCATCATTATCAACCTCATTTGATTTTGTTCCTCTAGTCCGGAGTGCATAGAAACGCCTCTTCTTTGGAGCATCATCTTTTAACATATTAGGAGCAACTTGATAACCATCTCTAGTAGGACAATCCCTCACTTTGTGTCCATATTTACCACTATAAATTCATTCTCGGTGCCCTATAGGCATTCCCTATAGTGTCTCTTTCCACAAGTTGCACACGTAGGCTTTCCATTTTGAGAACGACCTCCTTTCTCTAATACCATCTTAGCACTCCTTTGATCATCTCTACTTCGAACCCTCTTATTGAACCTACGTTGACTTTGATCAATTGAACCACTCCTTCTACAGTTTCTAGAAATACCGCTAAGTTTAGACTACTAAATTCATTGAGCATACACCATGAGTATAGCTATGTTCATATCATCATTTAGCATGGAAGTACGACATTCTTATTTCACTAGATCGGAGACCCCGGTCACAAACCTACGCATCTCATACCTAGGGTTAGACACAAGGGATGGAGCATATCTAGAAAACATAGAGAACTTAAAAGAGTATTCCTTAACACTCATGCTGTGTTGTATGAGATTGATAAACTCTTCTACCTTCACTTCCCTCCTCTCACTGGAAAGTACTTTCCTAGAAAATATTATTTAAATTATTTTCATTCAATAGGATCCGACTCAACCGGCCTATTATCTTTAATTGAGTGTAGAACACTTGAGAAACCTCTCTATATTGATACGAAGCGAACTACGCCTTCTCCCTAGAAGTCACCCCCATGGAACTCAACACCTTGTAAACACCATCCATGAACTCTTGAGGATCCTCTCCTATCATAAAGCCAAGAATGATAGGAGGATTCATCTTGAAAACATATCTTAATGTATATGTCATAGTTCTCTCTACTACATTCATTCTAGGCACACTACCTATATTCACATGGGTAGTCGAGGCTTGGGCTAAAGTAAGTAAAGACTCTCTAACCTCCCCACTAGTCATTTTTGGGTGGACCACTGGAACATCATTACCTCGACCTACAATAGGGACTTGATCACCTTGAGCACCTTGAACACCTTGAGAATCTTGAGGAAATTTATCAACTTGAGGAGGAATCTCCTCATTCTCCCTTACCTTTCCGACCTTCTAGAAGCCATCTTGATGGTATTCATCTCCTATAAATGCATGGAAAACCATAAAAAAGAATACTCATAACATTTACTCTACAGAACGACATAGGAGTAAAAAAGAAGGGAAACACTATCGTCTTATATCCTGTCGCCCAAAGAAGTGTCGCGACTCATACTGATAGTTAAGACTCTAATAGACATGACTTGATGAGACTTTTGTATTCGTACAACCACTTTCATAACATATGCTCTAATACCACGTTTTTCAAGACCCGAGACCACACACTAGAAGCTAGGGTCATTCTAGAGTCATGACATGGCGTACTTGAACTCTCTGAGGTCTTGTACAAGCCCTTTCATATAATTTATCGCGTATATACATATGCAAAGTAGTGAGGAATTAAAACTTTTCACAAATATTCCAATAGTATCTAAAAAACTCTTTCATATAAAACTCATAGGAAATACTAAGTCTCATTTTATCAAATCCTCAATAGAAGAGTACTTGGGACACAACCCATAAAATATAAATATAGTACTACTAAGTCTATTAAAATACTTCAAAATAAGTTAAATAAAAGACATATATGAACTCGAGTCAAATGAGGACATATTTCAACTTACTTGAAATATCCTATAATCCAAGCTTAGCTCCCAAAAGCACCTTTACCTTTGAATCACTTTAGATATATATAAATGTTTGATTTAGGACAAACATATGAACTAAGTATGGCATAATGCATAAAAATTATGAAAATGGACATTAATTGAAATATGCTCTTTTTGATTTAAATATCATAATATATGCATAAGAACAACATTTAACACCTTATAAAACATAATATAACACTTTAAAGTTTTATCACATTTTAAGGAAGACTTTACATTAAGCTAGTGCCCATTACAATGAAGTCCTTTAACTTCACATTCTGTCATTTCCATCATGTATTTTCCCCACAAAATATATCCTAAGACACACATAAATAAGACAAAGATAGACAGCCTATACACATTCTCTAGGCACACCTAAACGATCCTTAAGACCTCGTATAACGAGATACACACATTTACAATACACCAAGAACATAGACATAAATTCCTCCTACTAGATGTGATTCAAAGGTTCACTTGAGTGAGTTGTGACGAGACCGCCCATACAATCCCTTCACACACACACTCAATAGATCATGTATATTAGCTAGGATAAGATAATTCTCATTTAATACAACAACATACGTGTAATATGACATTCTCCTCACAAAGGTTACAAAAAGAGTTACTCAAGTAAATCAATAAGAGAATGTCCATAATTGACCTCTTCGATATTACCTAAGTAATCTTTAAGACTACATAAGTTTGAATCATGTCTACTTAATAAACAAATTTCCTAACAAGAGTCATTCGTAAGACTTATCTAGGTAAGATATGAAGTTAACATTCCCTTGCCCCCATCACAGCTTAAATGATAACCTTTAACATCTTTAGATATGTACTATTTCATATAACATGATTCTTAACTTAAGTCATTACATCATTAGTTCATTTAAAAGACATTCATCACATAAGTAAATTCAAGTAATGGTCTTGTAGAAGTCCTGGGGGCTCTCACAAACATCTTGAAAGCCTATTGTTCAATCTCTAGATAGCGTCCTATACCACATTCTAAACATTATTGAAATTCTCCAATACTATTATATCCCATATGATTAGAATAGGCATTAACCGACATAAACCATGGTATAAAAGCATGGAATCCGAGTTGTAATCTACTCCGATCGAGGGTGTCCTACTTGCGAATAGTATAACTTCAACACATCCCATGTAGGCACATGATTAAGGAATATGAAGAGTTTCTTTGTACTCTAATCTTATTCTTAACTAGATCTACTTCCCAAGCCATTCTCACTTGGTGCTAGCCTTTGTTCTCATAGAGTAATTTACATTAAAGGATCATACGAAGGGGTTCCATATCTAATTAATAACCAATCGCATTAATCCTACCAATGAGGTCCCCTACAGTTGCCTTACAATGGCTAAGAGGATAGCTTAATGAATTTCCTAAGGATGATATGATGCCATTCCAGCCAACAAACCTTAAGTCAATCATTCATACAAGAAGGATACCATTACGACTTTTAACTTCAAGGTTCATAATTTTCCCACTAGGTTTAAGATTTAATATAAAGGATCTTCTTAGAATCATTCAAGGTCTCATGTCATTCATAAATACAAAACTACGAGTCTTTTGCTTCCTATTCAGGACATCTCATATTCACAGTCATACATGTATCAACGAACGGACACAATTTTACTACACAAGACACACCAATACATCACTTTAGCAAATATTGCTTGTCATTCTAGAAGCACATAGGAATAACCATTATCATCTTTAAGTCACCTTATGCACTACTATAACATTATCAATATAAGCATCATAGACTCATACAGTCAAGTAGGAATAATCACGCATCAACTATAAGACTACAAACATAAGAACCTAGTCATAGTCATAAATCAACTACACAAATAATCATAGTATATCAAGTAGTTGCCGATAAGGCCATGATCATCATAATAGATAAAGTAATATCGACAAGAACAAATCATTCACATAGCACCACCATCATAAGTGGACCATATAATCACATAATAATTCAAGAGATTTATTAAATAAAATAAGGATAAATAGGATAGTGTACCACCAATCCATTCTCCCCACTTCAATCCATCGCTAAAACATCCAATTTAATAAAAAAAAAGCCCTTACCCTTGACCACAATCATCAATTCAATACAAAAACTATAATACTCAATGAATATAGGTCAATTCAATACAGATTTACCAATATTAGATAACCTATACATCAATTTGAATAAAATTATTAGATCATTAAATAGCACATAAAAAACTACGCTACAATTCATAAGCATTAAGTCAACATCAAGAGAACCACAAAGTAGTCAAAAACTAGGGTTCATGAATTACATGGGTCATAGGTTAGTTTTGTTAAAAATCATAAAAATAACATAAACGCAAGCAAGCGGGGCTGAGTTTGAAGAGGATCAGGGGGGTTCCTTGATATTAAGGTGTCAAGGCGGTAATCAATATATTATGATTCAAAACCTTTAAGGCAAGAACCAATGGATAAATCATAAAATTGGACTAGTTCATCTTTGAAAACATTAGAAATATATTTCAATTTTATGCTCCTTGATGAATAGAGTTTCAAGGATAAAAAAACATACCTTAATGATGTTAATACACAAAATTGATTAAATATCACCATTCAAATCTTCAATCCAAGATCTTCCTTCAGTTTTGGCTTCAATGGAGTTGTAGAGAATTTCTTAGAGATTTTGGGATTTTGAATTGGAAGAATGAATTTATCTAGGTATTTAGGAATTGTATATCCACTTAAAATACCTCATATACTCCTAAGTAACACCCCAAACTCCTATTTGTACGTTGTGTGAATTTACCGATTCAACCTTCAACGTAACAGTGAAGTTTCGAACGTGACAAACCCATTGATGACTTGCCCACGAACGGACCGTTTGTCCACGAACGGACAATCCTGGCTGGCTCTCATTTAGGACTGAGAGTGGCTATTGGGTTCTTGATCTCCCAAGGCTATTTCTTGAGAAACAACCTCGATTGACGAGGCGTCGACAGGTCTAGTGTCCGTTAATTGCCTCCATCGTTAAGTGCGGGTCTTCAAAGTCTTTTGCTAAAATAAAGGGACCATCTTCAAGGACACCTTGTTGGTCCTTGGGAATGTTTTCCCAGAAGTTTCCAATACATATATGTTTTTATACGAGTTTATGACTTCCCATTTAAATTTTATCCAAAACAAACACGTAAAACTTGATGAAACAGGCAAAGAGAGACAAGGTCGTTTCAAAGCAAACCTTTCAAACGTCATGGACGTTTAACCTCTAAACTTCAAGAAACTTGACACACTGCCTATTAACACTATAACTCATAAAAGGACCTTATACCCTAATTAAAAACATGTTAGGATCTAACTTCACCTAAGTCATTTTAGATGTATTACAATCCCTAACTCTTACCATGTGGAAGAGACAAGTCTTTGCAATCAATTTGGAAGATTTTAGACACGAAATGATCTTAATCCTAGGATTTGAGTTTCCGTTCTTCCACTCAAAAATGGGTTAATTTAGAAATTGAAATTTTATTACCCTTGTCCTACAACAAATTGAGGCAAAGAAAGTATGCAACCAATTCATTCCCAATATGACATCAAAATCTAAAATATCAAGTTCTATCAAGTCAACTAATGTAACTATATTGGGCAAGAAAATAGGATAACATTTATAGAATCTTTCAGCCACCACCGAATCACCCACCAGTGTACAAATCGAAAAGGCTCATCTAATATGTCGGGTAGTGTATCAAACTTCATGGCTACAAGAGGAGTCACAAATGACAATGTATCTCCCATATCCAACAAAGCATATACATCTAAGAGAAATTATTCTAACATACTGGTAATAACGTCATGTGAGCTCTTTTGATTATCTCGGGATCAGAGAGCATAAATGTAGTTATTCTTAGGAGCATCTGGATTTTGGGTTTATTAATAGAAAATCAATTTAAAAGATTTTAGTGGATTAGGAGATTCTTATTAAAGTCTTAGAAAGGTTTGAAAGCACCTAAGATGTCCATGAACTAATTTTTTTGGCTTTAAATAAATTGTAAATTGTTAACATTATTTAAAATTCTTTCTATATAAAGTGAAATAATTAATTTTGTAAAACTTTCATTTTCAGACTTATTTAAAAAATGATCAACTTGGTTATATTGTTTGAAACGAAATGACGGGCTTTTCATGGATTTAAAGTTTTTAACCCTAAACTAGCGACAATTAACAAAAATATATAAGCCATAAGTTAAGAGAGAGGGAGAAAGAGTTGGGTCCAAATCTGGCTTCTGTCCGCCTGGACCGCTGTTTGTACCCATCTTGTTTTGGGTTTTTGACCCACATCAATTACACCTGTTTTAAACCTCCAGCAAAAGTGATGATACAAAATTACAAGGTCTTATGCCCAAAAATAACAAAACACAACTTAGGAAAAATAATCAATGGGCTTCTGGACCCAATCTTTTCAGATTCTTGGTTTGTTTTTTATTCTTCGACATCTGAAACCTGTACGCCCTTTTTATAGCTGACTAACTCGGACGAAAGAAAATATGAGGTTCTCTTTAAATGCATGGAATGGGTGAGTTCTTAGTGAACTCGGATAGATTTTACATGAAAATAGAAGAAAAGAACAAAAAAATCAACAACCTGTAATAATATCTCTAAACCGGTCGCTATATAAAAAATATATCAAAAGGAATACAACTTATCCATATTACAAAAAACTAGCAGTAACTAACTGTGAGTTTATCAAAATGCTAGCGAATGAAAAGGAAACCAAAAGCAAATAAAGATGATCAAATTCTCACGTTTATACTATCGACTTCAAACTAATTCCCATTTTTAGCAAATTGGTTTTTTAATGAAGCAAACAAGTTGTGGACACAGAAAACAATAATTAAACTCTAAGTTATAGACCAAAGAAAATACGACAACATGAAGAGGGTAAAGTTAAATTTGGCAACTTCAACAAGAAGATTATACATTTGAGGCCATAACAATTCGTTATTCAACACACTTTTGGGAACACATGAATCAACCATGGAATATGCCTCTTAAACGAATATAATTAATAATTTTAGACGTAAGATGAGCTAGTCGAAACCTCTATTATATGTTTGTCTCAACAACCTCACTTTTAACTAAAAATCAACTCTTCTTTGATGAGGAAACTAATAACACAATAAAGGCAGTTAGTCGTGCATTCTCGAGTAATTGTCATCCAAAACATTCAATATAAGAAACAACATCAATTATTGATGGAGGGATCAAATTCTGTATAAAGAGTGGGGGAGGCAGAGAAGTAACAAAACTCTGAACGACATGAATAAAATGAGAACATGAGGTTTCTAAAAATCACATGATTGAAGCATAACTTAGATGTTAATAATAGAAACAGTTATAACATGTTGAAAGGTAAAAAAAATGAAGAGATAATGATAATAGCCTTTCTAAGATTGAAGAAAAGCAACATGACAGAAAATGCCAACAACTTGAACATCCAACTCATAAACTCGTTTTAGTTTAATCTTAATTACCGGCTTGAAATAAGCTAACTCATAATGAAGGGTAAAGAAAGAAAATGGAAACTAAAGTTGTTAGGCTAAAACTTTCGAAAAATGAAGAACTAACATGCTAACTACAAAACTTAGTTTTGAATGCAAAGGGGTGAACATCGCAAGAAAGAAGAAGAAAAAATAAAAAATAAAAACCCGAGATAAGTTAAAGATAAACAAGTAGAAGAAAATGACATATATATCAGATTACAAAAACTCGAGATCACCTATATGAGGTGATATCCAACTTCATGACAGAACCCAAAGTTTCTCAGCCAACCAAACAGGACAACAATTGAACAAGATAATTCTAGTAATAAGAAACAAACTCGAGGCCAAAGAGACTTATCAAAACATCACAAAAGCATGAACAAACAACAACATTTGAATAACAAACAAGCTAATACATTTCTAATTTGCAGTCAACTATAAGCTAAGATATTCTAAATTCAAAAATAGCTTAACGCTTCGACTCCTCAAATGGTCGAGAAACAAGTAGTCAATACATTAAGAAACAAGAGAGCCCTGAAATGAGATAATTATTACTTTTCTAGAGGCAGAGAACTGAGACCAAACAAGCCGAAAGAGAAGTTTCCACCTCAAAAATGAGATTACGAAAAAACAGCATGAACGTCAAGTTCAAAACGAAACTGAAACTTGATTGCCTTCTACCTCACTTGTCGAGTTTTGGGTCTGTTTCAGCCTCAATGCTTTTGCATTTTTACTGTAATATTGTATTTTGGAAAAATGGTCAAATATGCCCCTAAACTATTCAAAAAGGTCTAGATATACCCTCCGTTTAAAGTTTGGTTCACTGATGCCCTCGCCATCCAACTTTTGGTCCAAATATGCCCTTACGAACATTAGTTGTCACGTTGGACATATCCAACTCATATTTTATTTCTTTAAATGCCACATGAAATTGCCATGTCATTTTGGCCTTACCACATAACATTTATATGAAAATGGAAAGATATCCGGACTCATAAACACCTAATCCGACCCATAAATCAACTCCCTTTTAAATAAATTATCCCACCAATTTTCAAAAAATTTGTTTAATTTTTAAATTTTTTTTTATAAATTCCGAAAATTAGTAATTGATTAATAAAAAAATAGGAAAATATGAAAAAAGTATAAAATTAACACCAAAAATTCATAAATATGTATAGTAAACTTAAATTCAATTTAAACACTTTTTAAAATTTTTTTAATCTTTTTCGATAAATCCCAAATTGAGTAATTTATCAATAAAAAGTATGAAAAAAATATAAAATTAATGCAAAAAATAAAATAAAAAATACAGTAACCTTAAATTCAATAATTTCAGCATTTTTTTAATTTTAAAATTTTTTGACAAATCCCAAAAATGATTTTATTAACAAAAAATATGAAAAATATAAAAATTACGCAAAAAATTCTGAAATAAAAAATAGGAAAATATGAAAAAAATATAAAATAAAAAAAATTGTTGAAATTATTGAATTTAAGTTTAATATATTTATTTGTGAATTTTGACATATACTTTTTATTTTGTTTTCATATATTTCCCTTTTTATTAAAAAGTTGCTCATTTTTGGGATTTGCCGAAAAATATAAAAAAAATTAAAAAAATTGTAGATTGGAATGTTACTATATTTATTTGTGAACTTTTGGCGTTAATTTTTTTCATACTTTTTATAATTTTTATTAATCAATTACTTATTTTCGAGATTTATAAAAAAAAAAAATTGAAATGTTAGATTTAAGTTACTATATTTATTTGTGAATTTTTGGCGTTAATTTTAAGTTTTTTCACATTTCTTCTATTCTATTTCTTTTATTAATCAATTACTCATTTTTGGGATTTAGCGCAATAATAAAAATTAAACAAAATTGTTAAAAATGGGTTGAATAGGTAATTTAAAAGGAGCTGATTTATGGGTCGGATTAGGTGTTTATGAGTCCAAATATCTTTCCATTTTCATATAAATGTTATGTTGTAAGGTCAAAATGACATGACAATTTCATATGGCATTTAAAGAAAATGAAAAATGAGTTGGATATGTCCAACATGGCAACTAACGCCCATAAGGGCATATTTGGACCAAAAGTTGGACGGCGAGGGCATTAGTGAACCAAACTTTAAATGGAGGGTATATCTAGACCTTTTCTAATAGTTAAGGGGCATAATTGACCCGTTCCCCTTGTATTTAATTTTTTTCTATGGACTCCATCCTTTTCTCATATAAGGACTTAATTTTTTTCAACCCTAAACAATGAAGAAGAATAGGCTATTTATACAGGAGGATTAGGGTAGAATCCGAGAGAGGGAAAGATATAGAAATTTGGATGGATTTGAATTAGAAATTCAGAATCTCCCCCCAAAAATTAGGTTTCTAGCTCCATGCTTGTACAAAATTTGAACAAATCTCACAGAAGAATGAAGCTAGTCGTCCGATTGTAAGCAAAGGACGCAAGAGATAGGAGATTTCGACACCTGGTTTCGTGTGAGAGAATGAGGGAGACGCACGCGCATGTGTTTGGGTCGTGTTTCTGGGTTTCCAGAAGAAGAAGACGCTAAGGCGTTGTTCTAGGCTGAGTCATTTGGAAAAAGAAAAAAACATGAACTAGGTCGAATGAAAGTGTACTGGGGCAAGCTGGTGAAATGGGTTATTGAAGTGGATTGGACCTGGGATTTTTAATTGGAAGGGAAACTTACATAAACATACTATAAATGAAAAATATTTACCATTTATAGCAATAACATTTTTTTCACTTTATCACTTTTAATAAATTTTCAATATACTTTTAATTCATAATACAAAAAAATTATTATTCACATATTATACAAGTTTTATTGATGGATAATACATTTATAACATTTTAATACACTTATAATACAGTGTGTCAACTTCTTACCAAACAGGCATAAATATCTTTAAAAATAGTTATAATAAATATACATTGCATAGTTCATTCACTTTTAATGCATATTGAAAATTTGACATGATATTGATGTAAATGGTAATAAATAAAATGTATTGTCAAAATCAGTAATTATTTATTAAAAGGCATTCGTACAAGTAATTTTTCCGAAATGGAATTGGGTCTGCTGGCCTAATAAATGTCCCTTTAAAAATTTGAAAAAATTTAGACTTGGAATAAAATGTCAAATATGTTTCGGTTATAGACAAATTTAATTCGATCGATGAATTAGTCAAAATTCAAATAGGTGAATTTATATAAATTAATTAATGAGTCTTGCTTAACTTTAACGAAATAATCAAATAAACTATAAACTAATTAAACTAAGATACAATTGAATATACATCTAAGATCTTTTTGCACGATTTTGAAATATTTATAAAATATACTAATTACATGGAAATGTATTTATTGCTTAAAAACCATAAAATAACTAAAATTAACTTGAAAAATTATTTGAATTTTATAAAATTAGTTATTCTCAGTCATTTGAAATTAAAGAGGCTCAAAGATTAATTTATATCGCGAAAGGTCAAAATTGGGTGTCAACAACAGTCCCTCATTTGAATTGGGTTAATGAAAGCGCTCTGAGGCAAATGAAATTGACGAATTCAATTTTAATCAACAAGACATACATCATTTATACAAAGGGATTTTGTACGAATTTTAGGAATTATAGCCGAACCCCGAAAGTGGATTTCCTACATATCTCAGGTTATATGAGACTAGATTTAATGCGTGATTCTGAAAAAATTCAAAAGTTATTTAGATATCGAATTATAAAGAAATAAGGATGTTCGGGAATAAGATTTATGAAAATATATGTAATGCTACCGAGTTTTCAACATTGAGCACACCAACATATCCTAAAACATTAGGCATTTGGCTGTTTTGTAGTTCTGTATTATGCAAGATAACCTTCGGTTTTTTTGATGAGTGACAAATAAATTGAGAGCTTGTAATTACTTATCCATGAGTGTGGTGCACTTCACATCCATACAAAAGAACTTAAATGGACATTATTTCATAACATTTTGGTATATTGTCACTCAAATTGGGAAGCTACTCGTGGTAGAGACTACATTTTCCGGATACAAAGCTGAAAATTTTAAAACTAAAGAAAAACCCACATGCCTTATGATAGGGGTGTGGTTTGATTATGGTTAAAGTCGCTCCTTATCTTGTGTCCTATGAGTTTGACACTCCTCTTTATAATATGTCCCAATTTGCTGCGAACAAAAAGTTTCACGATGTGCTGCATCCTTGTTGATATCGTCCGTATTTGTGGTTTGATTTGAGAATTCATCCTCTTGGATGCTCTCGACAAAGACTGAAAGAACTTTTTAGTAGAAAATGTAACTGGGGAAGTGGTAGTATCTCTTACGATGCTTTTCACTCAATATTGATGTGAAAGATGTCAAATAAATATGTTTAGTATATGCCTGCTCTCTCAAAGTAAGTAATTAGTAGACATAATGTCGCTTTAGCTAGCGTTTTGAGTAAAGAAATTAAGAAAGGTTATTCATATTGAAAATGAGTATATCTTAATGCATAAGCATAAATGTCTTCTCAATTAAATGAGAAAATAAAGAAGTACTGAAAATAAAAATAAAAATAATGGATATCGCTTTCTAACATAGTATGTCCATTACAAATCATGATTTTTTGAGAATTCGGAAATGTCATTTCTTGTTTTCTGTATGGCAAACTCCGGTGATCTTTGCAACGAGCTAGATGGATTAATGATTGTCCAACTGTAACGAGGTGGATGACTCGATACCTCAAACTACAACGAGGTGGATGTCACGACCCAAATCGGGGACGCGACTGGCACCCACATTTACCCTCCTATGTGAGCGAACCAACCAATCTAATCTTTAACATTTTAATACAATATCAACAAAAGAAATGCGGAAGACTTAAACTCATTAATAAAACAATTCAAAACTATTATTATATCCCCAAATCGGGAAGTCATCATCACAAGGACATCTATCTCAAATTACTAAACTAGGAATGTCTAAGGAGCTAAAACAAATACTAGCTAGTCCATGCCGGAAGTTCAAGGCATCAAGACTTGAAGAAGAAGACCCAGTCCAAGCTAGACGCATTAGCTCACCCTGAATTTCCGATGAAGTGAAGACTGGCTAGATCTACTACTGTTGAGTTGAAGTTGACGGAACGTTTGCTACATTACACAAATAACAAAAAGAAAACGTAAAAGTAGGGGGTCAGTACAACCACAAGTATGAGTAGATATCATCGGCCAACTCAATGGGAACAGTATATATCAATACTTAATGTAAATCCACTACAATACTCAACATGTAGCAATAACAATATTATTCATCATAACACACCGAGTTCACACATGAGGACTCAGCCTCAATACCATACTCATTTGGAATTACGTTCATTTAGATTGAGTAGGTTCATTATCTTTCAAGATTCATATCTTTCTTCTCTTGTGTCGGTACGTGACACTCCGCTCCTCTATTTCTATCCTGGTACCGGAACGTGGCACCCGATCCATAATTCTATCCTGGTGTCGGAACGTGACCTCCGATCCTCATATATCATCTATCCTGGTACCGGAACGTGGCACCCGATCCATAATTCTACTCCTGGTGTCGGAACGTGACACTCTGATCCTCATATTCATCTATCCTGGTACCGGAACGTGGCACCCGATCCATAATTCTATCCTGGTGTCGGAACGTGACACTCCGATCCTCATATTCATTCTATCCTGGTACCGGAACGTGGCACCCGATCCCCTAATTCATCAAGCCTTCTTTTATACTAAGACATCATCAATCTCATTATATAATATATCAAGCCTTCTTTTATACTAAGGCATCATCAATAACAAGTGAATTAGGGTTCTTTCAAGATTTGGGATTCAATAGCCTCATCATGCTTTGTTAATTCATCACAATTTCATATTCATATTCATGCAAGCTTACAATTTAGCACAGAGTGGGGTTTACAACACTATCAACACATAATATTCACTATTAAGAGTTTACATACAAGTAGCATGAAATAACCATAACCTACCTCCACCGAAGAATTGATCAAACAAGCTAATCCTCAAGCTGCGTTTTCTCCTCTTCGTTTCTCCTCTCACGTTCAATCTCTCTTTCCCTTGTTCTTTCTGTTTGTTTTATTCAAACCCTCTCTCCTTTACCCTAATTATCATATAATTAAGACTAAAAGAGGACAATAGAACCCACTAATTAACTTAAGGTTACCTCTTTTAACCCCCAAGTAATTAGACTTATTAATATTAACCCTCAACCTTTATAATTAAGGAAAGAATAGTCCAAAACGACCCTTAAAATGTGTAGAGGAATCCTATTCTGCCTGGGATTTGCGCAACCTGTGACGGGCCGTCGTGCTTGCGACGGTCCGTCACACAGGTCGTCGCAACCTCCTGAAATCCAAGTGGACTGTGACGGCCCGTCACACCCTGCCCCTCCGTCCTGACGGTCAGAAACTCGTTTCTTGTACCAAATACTCAAAAGTTGAAGTGTTTTGCAACGGGAACTCACGACGGTTCGTCGTGGATGTGACGGCACGTCCTGCAGGTCCGTCACAATTTACAGAGAGTCGATTTTCAGTACCCAATTTCAGAATTCTAAGTATGCTGAAACGATACACCCTCGACGGGCCGTCGTGCCTGTGACGGTCCGTCGCAGTGCCCGTGGTCTTGGCCAGTTTTTCCAGAATTAAAATCTGCTGCTCAAAACGACTAAACAGGTCGTTACAGTGGATGACTCGATAATATTTTCTTCTTAAAAGTTCCATGTTGTGTTGCATCTTTTCATGGATGTCTTCTGCACCTTTGGCTTGATTTTGAGTATTCATCTTCTTGGATTATCTCAATAAAGAATGAAATAAACTTGTTAGCAGAAACTGTAATTTAAATAGAGATGTCATATGCTTTACCGCACTCGGCAAATGTTCTAACGTCATCCCCTGCCGGTTAATGATGACATGATATGATGTGAAAAACGAAGCTTCATTAATAGAAAGATGCTGATCCATTGATAGGATGGAT